>JANRMT010062824.1:569368-584263 GCA_026402145.1 Polypterus bichir lapradei | reverse complement strand
TCACAGTCATAGTTTTTTGTTCTGTTCCTTGACACACTTCTGCTGAAGGATTCGTTGTCTGCAAGTCCTCAGTGTTGGTGTGTCACAGAGAGGATGTGCAGCATTGTTCATAGTGGCATTTGGTTTTGATTTCATTCTTTGCTTTATTATGATCTACTGGGGGTCCGGAGTGTGTAGTTTGATGTATTTTAATACTACAAATGCTTGTGATACGTCATCTGCTGGAAAGACATATGCAATGCATTTTATCACTAAAAATGTCCGTGATGCGTCATCTGTTGAAATGACAAATGCAATGCATTTTATTACTACAAATGCCCATGATGCCCGTGGAATGATAAACGGGACTTTTCAGTTTTACAGAAGCTCAATAAATAAAACAAATGTATAACAGAGATAATATCTAAAAAACAGAATTACTAAGAAGAAAGAAACTTCTGACTTGACTAAAGATAAAAAAAAGCAGTCACAGACACAGTTATTACTACAAATAATTGTGATACGTCATTTGTTGGAATGACAAATGCATTGCATTTAATTACTACAAATGTCCATGATGCGTCATCTGTTAGAATGAAAATGCAATGCGTTTTGTTACTACATGCATTACAAATTACATTCTAATAGATGGTGCACTGGGGCGGCACGGTGGCACAGTAGATAGCACTGCTGCCTCGCAGTTAGCAGACCCGAATTCGCTTCCCGAGTCCTCCCTGCATGGAGTTTGCATGTTCTCCCCGTGTCTGCGTGGGTTTCCTCCCACAGTCCAAAGACATGCAGGTTAGGCGCACTGGCTATTCTAAATTGTGCTTGGTGTGTGTGTGTCCTGCGGTGGGCTGGCACCCTGCCTGGGGTTTGTTTCCTGCCTTGCTCACTGGGATTGGCTCCAGCAGACCCCTGTGTTAGGATGTAGTGGGTTGGATAATGGATAGATGGTGCACTGCAAACGTTAACACACTGAGGTTTAAATTTATCACTTAGATTTCAAATCATCTTAGACATGTAGCACAGCTAATGTTATTAAAAAACCTATTGTTTAAGACAATGTAAATAATCTGCATTGATTAATTTCTAAAACACATGCCATGAATCAAGTGAGTAAGTTAAGCACCCTTTCATGCTGTCCTTTCAAATATCATCAATTCCTCATTCATCACCCCAATCATTTCTTTTTCTCAGCTTTATTAAAGCCTACACACTGGCAGCGATAAACCTCAGGAATGGATTCCTGGTTTGAATGACAACTAGTTGTGGGGGGTCTTTGGGACAAATAAAACAACCCGAAGACTCCCTAGCAGTTTTACTATATTGGTGAACTTGGAGAGGCATCAACTAACTTTAAGAATGACCACCCAGTGCAGAGGACGTGGACCCACCTGTGCTTGCTGCCCCTCTGGCTTTCGTAAGAAGACACCGGCCGTACCATATCTTAGCCATCCTATTAATCTTTGCTTTGAGAAAATCCCTCCAGATAAGCCAGTGGTTCTCAACCTGTGGGGCGGGCGAAGTAACAAAAAGGGGGGCGCGAAGATGTGAAAAAAAGAAAACAAGAATCAAAAATATGAAAATAACATCTGTTGAAACCAAAACAAATTAACTTAAACTACATTCTGATACTAGGACAGTAAACATAGAGTTAGATAAATGTCAATGAAAGTTATGTAGGTATCCTTCTATATAAAAGCGGTCGGGATTGTCCTTTCCGTCCCGTGAGTGCTACGCAGGCGCGGAGTTTCACGCACGCCCCGTCCATTTTGCAATGCACGATGGGATTTGTAGTTTCGTTTTTCCAGGTAAAAGATGATTTTCTACTCCAGACTGTGCGAGTAGCACGGAGTTTCACACACGCCCCGTCCATTTTGCAATGCACGATAGGATTTGTAGTTTCGTTTTTCCAGGTAAAAGATGATTTTCTACTCCAGACTGGGCGATATCTTCCTCTTCTTTCTTACTATATAAAAGCGGTCGGGATTGTCCTTCCGTCCCGTGAGTGGAAAGCGTAGCGGTATTCCGCTTATCACAGACTTACTACTTGCAGCTTGCGGTACGAAGCGACATGATGTGAGCAGAGTTCTGGTGCTCCCATTGTTCCCTTGCTTTTGTGCGCGATGCGCTGGAAAAATAGACAAAATGATGTGTCTGGAAATAATTAATGTTGATGGAGTACAAATGCCTCACCGCGTAGTAAATATCAGGGGGGTTCAAAAGGGCGACCTCAATATAGAAAAAAAATTTAAATTTCATCACAAAATTAACAGAAACTACGAGTATTAAAGTAATACCGCTCAAATGCAATATAACCAAATTAATGAGTTTGTATAAAATATCAAATTGATCTACATATTGAATTGCCTTAAGAAGGGGTCAACTTAAAAGTCGGTCGCCTTAAACGGTGGGTCAGCCTAGTAATAAAATATGCATCTACATTTTAAAAAAACCCCGGGGGGGGCGCCCCCCATGATTAAAACTGTTCAAATACTTAAAGGTTGAGAAACGCTAAGATAGACAACATTTTTAGTGAAAACTTCAAGCCTTGCCCTCCGTTGCTGAAGTGTTTCACTTGCATGTTGTTGAGCCGCTTTGTTTCAACATTGCGTCTCCTCATTCCGTGTCATGAGCTTGGTGTCGTTGTTGTGCTGCGTGTTGTGTAGCATAGTGAGAAGTCAGCTGCAGGCAAGAGCCAAAAAAATGTAAAAGTGCATGCATGTGCCATCTAGTGATTGTGATTTAGCAGACTGCTCCACACACACACAGGTCTTTCAGTTATATACTGTATGTTGTCACAGATGGCTGGCGGGGGGGGCGACCTGGCCGGGACCGGAGGAGGGTTTACGCCTCCCCCAGACCATGTGGGGGCGATCGCCCTGGTGCCTATGGGGACCACGGGTGCAGAGCTTTGAAGTTCAACCCTGTAGGGGCCCGTGGCCACCACCAGAGGGCGCCCCAATGCCTTGGGAGCCCTGGACCTCAGCACTTCCTCCACACCCGGAAGTGCTGGGGGGAATAAGATTAGGGACACCCGGAGTGTTTTCAGGTGTGCAGCTGGCACTTCCGCCACACTGGCGGGAGGCACCTGGAGCTCATCCGGGTGATTTATAAAAGGGGCCGCCTCCCTGTATTCGGGGGCTTGAGTCGGGAGTGGAAAAGGACGGCGCTCGGGAGGAGAGGCAAGGAGGCGACCTGAAGAAAGAGGCATTATTGAGAGGCCTGGACTTTTGGGGACTTTGGGGTTGTGGTGCACTTTGTTGTAAATAGTATGTATAATAAACGTGTTGTGGGCGATTCAAACGTGTCCGCCTGTCTGTGTCCGGGCCGGCTGCCACAATGTCTAATATTTGTTTTAGGTTCAGGTCCCAGGTGAACCCTGGGTGGAGTTTGTAAGTTCTCTCCATATCTGTCTGGGTTTTGTTCCGGATGCCCCACTTTTCCTGACACAGTCCCAACGCTAAGTTGACCCCGCTGTTCAGAGCGTGTGTCTGTTTGCCATGCGATGGTCTGGCACCTTGCCCAGGTGTTGTTCCTACCTTGTGCCCAATTCTTGCTGGGATCGGCTCAATTGATGCCAGTCAGGATAAGCGAGTTTGCAAAATGGAGAGACAGAGTATTGTTTTAACAATATGTTTGTTTGCCACTTTTGTTTTTCAGTAATATTCATAATGTTAGTAATTGTTTACATGTATATAGTGTCTTTTCTCACTATTCAAAGTGCGTTCGTAGTGAGTAGGGAGCCACTTCAACAACCACTAACGTGTAGCATCCTGCTGGGCGCCATTGAGTGATTAAGTGGTCAGAGAAATAGCCTATTAGAAACAGGGGATGATTAGGGGGCTGGAATAACTAGGCTAAGGTGGGCAGTTTAGCAAAGACATCAGGATACACTCTACTCTTTATGAAGGATGTCTAGGGGGTCAAAGAGAGTCAGGACCTCAATTTTACACCTCATTTGAAGAACGGCACCATTTTTACTGCAGTAGGATCCACTTTCAGAGCAGAGGGTAAGCACCCCCTGCTGGCGTCACCAACACCTCTTCCAGCAGCAACTTAAGCTTTTCCTAGATGGTCTCCCATCCAAGTAATGGCCTGGCCCAAACGAGCTTAGCCTCTGGCGGATGGCCTCTTCTGAAGTGCAGGTGGTATGGCGGTTGGTGCCCTCAATGCAGGATTATCCTACCTAACTGTCTCCAGAATGACCAAACTGTGGGAGGCAATTTAGCCGGGACATTGGGATCCATCCTAGTCTTTACGAAGGATGGCCAGGGATCTTTAATGATCACAGAGAGTCCGCTCCTCAGTTTTACATCTCATCTAAAGTGTGGCACCATTTTTACATCAATACAGTGGGGCATTGGGATCCACATTCAGACCATGGGCTGAGTGCCCCCTGCTGGCCTCACCAACACCTCTTCCAGTAGCTTTTTTCAAGATGGTCTCCAATCCAAGTACTGGGCTGGGCCCAAACAAGCTTAGCCTCAGGCGGATGACCTCTTCTGAAGAGCAGGTGGTATGGCTGCTGGATGTGAGAAATCCCCTGGAAAGGACACTAAAACGTTTACACTTTTTTATTATATGGGTGATGTTATTGGTCTCTTTATGACTCTGCAGTCATTATGATGATAATCCTCTTCTTGGGTCCCACTATGGTACCATCCATCCATCCATCCATTTTCCAACCCGCTGAATCCGAACACAGGGTCACGGGGGTCTGCTGGAGCCAATCCCAGCCAACACAGGGCACAAGGCAGGAACCAATCCTGGGCAGGGTGTCAACCCACCACAGCAGTATGGTACCGATTTTCTAATTAGGGTCCTCAGATTCAAAAGTTTCAGAGCCCAAAGCACAAGGGCCCACGCGGGGCCGTGTCCTACAGAAGACAAAGTCCTGGCACCATTTGGACATGGAGGAGGGCAATATATTTCCTTATTGGGCTTCTTTATGTCATTTCGCTTGAGCTGTCAGACCCAAGGCTGATGCGTCAGGGCCAGAATGGCGTCCTTGATGCCAGCAAAAGGCAGATTGGATGGCAAGAGATTAAAAGCACCCCCGTACAGTGAAGCAGAGTGTACACGGCGTTTAGATTTACAGTTTGCCTTTAATGCATGCTTAGCTTTCCTATTCAAAGCAGCCTTGTAGTACTTTCTAGGTATTCAGTTATGTCGGTCGTTCCTTTTATTACTTTTCTGATTTGCAGGCTAACGCTTGTAAAATGAAATGAGCTTTTGTATGTCAAAGATAACCAAGATATGCATTTCCAGGAAAACAAAAAAGCCTATGGCATCTGCATTGTGAGAGAGTCAATCACAGATGGGATAATTAAAAAGGGAATATAACAGATAAATCCAAAACACAACCCGCCATCTTATTCCAGCTTCTTTGAGGTGCCGCACCACCGTGTCACACTAGGCATCACTTCCCTCTTGAGAGCCCAAGTCCAAATCAACGTCAAAAATTGCAGTTTCGTTTCAGGAAGTCTACGAAATGGACATTTTTCCACAAAGTGTGTGTGTGTGTGGATTCAGAGGAAAGCTGACATTTCCTTCCGGGAGTGAAAAATTCCAAAATGCTGGCACCGTTCCATTTTATAATGCCACTGTTCGAGCCCAGACACTTGTCTGTGTGGCATTTGCAAGCTCTCAGGGTCTCCAAGAGGGTCTCTTACCAGGTATTGCGGTTTTCCTCCCACCACCCAAAGACAAGCACGTTAGGTTCACTGGCAGCTCCTTGTGGTGGCCTTGTGAAAGGCGGACACTCGTGCCACTTTGCTCCTCATCATGTCTGCAGTGCCACCAAGGGAGCCTAAAATGTCATCAAACAGGCTTGTAACTGCAATATGTTAGGTTACATCTTATTAAATGGCACCTTTCATTAGTGACAAGCACTGAATTCTAATGAAACCCCAGAGCCACTGATGCCCTCCAGGAACAAGACCCCTGCTTTAAGTCGCTCGTCTCACGATTGATAAGGAACATGCTGAGTGTGAAATAGTTAACACTTGGTGTTTTTTTTTTCCTAGGGGTACTTTTTAAAAATTTATTTATTTATTTCTTACATGTACTTTTCTGTTTCACCCCTGGTCATGTCTCTCTCCGAAATCATTCAGTACGTGGAAAGAAAAGCACGTCTAAGTTTGACTTGGGGGCAATGCCAGCACTTCTATCTTTATTGCTAAAGGCACAGCAGCAGACTTCAACCAACATAGACAATCCCAGCTGCCAAAGAAATAGAAAATGTAAAAAAAATATATAAAATAAAAACTTTTTTCATCCCTGGGTGTACAGTAATGTCTAATGCATCTTAACATTCCCAGATGACTTAGTCCTCTTTAGACCTGCAGGTTCTGTCTATTCCAGCAACACTGGCCCAAGGTGGGGGGCCAACCCATGGTGGGGTGACAGACCCCAATGGAGCCAATTAATCTAACACACATAGACACAGACACACAAACACACACACACTCTCAGCGATGTGAGGACAGCAGGAGGTAAACCCACGCAGACACAGGGAGAACATCCAAAGTCCACAAAACAACAACAGCAATATTTATTTCTAGAGCACATTTTCATACAAATGATGTCGCTCAAAGCGCTTTACATGATGAAGAAAGAGAAAAAAGACAAAATAAATAAGAATTAAAATTAGGCGATACTAATTAATATAGAACAAAAGTAAGTTCCGATGGCCAGGGAGGGCAGAAAAAACAAACAAAAAAAAAAAAACTCCAGATGGCTGGAGAAAAAAATAAAATCTGCAGGGGTTCCGAGGCCACGAGACCACCCAGCCCTATCTAGGCACTCTACCTAACGTCAATGACCTCAATCAGTTCTCATGGTATTCAGTGTTCTCATGGAAGAACTCGATGATGACGGTCATGTGGACTTCTGGCCTTTAGTCGATCAATGTAGGGACATCACGGTGCTTTGATTAGGTGGTGGTGGCAGAACAGAAGAGAAAGTAGGGGTTAGTGTGGATTTTGGAGCCACCATGAATAATAATGATAATTAATTGAATATATAGAGCACTGCAGTGGGCTAGCGCCCGGCCCGGGGTTTGTTTCCTGCCTTGCACCCTGTGCTGGCTGGGATTGGCTCCAGCAGACCCACGTGACCCTGTAGGTAGGATATAGCGGGTTGGATAATGGATGGATGGATGGATATACAGAGCATCAGGATTAAACTAAGATGAAGCTGTGAGAAAGCCATGTTACAGTAATGTGTTTTAGCAGTTTTTTAAAGTGCTCCACTGCATTAGCCTGGCAAATTTCAATCGGTCAGCTATTCCTGATTTTAGGTACCTAACAGAAGAAGGCCACCTCACCACTTCTTTTAAGTTTAGCTCTCAGAATTCTAGGCAGACCTTCATTTGAAGATCTAAGGTTACGATTTGGAATGTAAGGTGTAAGACATTCTGAAATATAAGATGGAGTGAGATTATTCAAGGCTTTGTAATCCATAAGCAGTATTTTAAAGTCAATTCTAAATGACACTGGTAACCAATGTAGTGACACTAAGACTGGTGTGATGTGCTCAGATTTTCGTTTCTTAGTTAGGATTCTGGCCGCTGCATTCTGCACTCGTTGCAATCGATTGATGTCTTTTTTGGGTGGTCCTGAGAGGAATGCATTACAGTAATCCAGTCGACTGTAAACCAAAGCGTGAACTTATTTCTCAGCATCTTGCAATGTTATAAGAGGTCTAACTTTTTCTATGTTTCTTAAGTGAAAAAATGCTCTCCTTGTAATCTGATTAATATATGATTTAAAATTCAGGTCAGAGTCAATAATTATCCCTAAATTCTTTATCCCCGTCTTGACTTTTAATCCTAATGCATCAAGTTTATGTCTAATACCCTCATTATATCCATTACTGCCAATCACTAGAATTTCTGTTTTCTCTTTATTTAGTTTGAGAAAATTACTACTACTCCATTCAGAAACACAAGTAAGACATTGGGGTCAGTGAATCTAGAGAGTCGGGGTCATCAGGTGCCATTGATAAATACAGTTGTGTATTGTCAGCATAGCTGTGGTAGCTCATGTTGTGCCGCGAGATAATCTGACCTAACGGAAGCAAGTAAATCGAAAAGAGCAGCGGCTCCAGGATAGAGCCTTGTGGACCACCATATAGACTATCATGTGTCTTTGAAGTATAATTACTACTACTGTAATGAGGTGTTCACTGGCTGTTCAAACTGTTCTTTATACAGCCTCCAGTTAATCCAAAATGCGGCTGCAAGAATTATTACAAGAACAAGAAAATATGAACACATAACTCCAGTTCTTAAATCCTTACACTGGCTCCTGGTTAAGTTTAGGGCAGATTTCAAAATCCTCCTTTTAACATATAAAGCATTAAATGGCCAAGGTCCGGCTTACTTGTCTGAACTTATCATGACTTACAAACCTGAGCGCACATTAAGATCTCAAGATGCCGGTCTGTTTAGGATTCCAAGGATTAATAAAATAACAGTGGGAGGTCGAGCTTTTAGTTACAGGGCCCCTAAACTGTGGAATGGTCTTCCTGCTTCTATAAGAGATGCCCCTTCGGTCCCAGCCTTTAAATCCCGGCTGAAGACTCACTACTTCAGTTTAGCACACCCTGACTAGAGCTGCTGATTAACTGTACAGACTGCATCTCTGTTGTTAGTCATTAGCACTAAAACATAAGTAACATGATAAGTATAATTGAATACTAACCCTCACCTATTCTGTTTCTGTTCTCGGTACTCAAATGTGGCAATTGGTGCCACGGCCCACCTGCCAAGTTGTTTGCCTGCCGATGGTAAAGTCATCCCTGGTGGAGGATCACAGGAATCATGGGAAAGAGGGGCCCTTTCATCGGATTGGCTGGCCGAGCAACGTTTCAGCCGTGGAATGGCCAAATGGGGAGGCAGCTTGACGGATGAGGTCTCCAGCACTCTAAAAATATCAAAATCTTATTATGTGATATCATCTACTGTTAAATTCTGCTCTGTACTTCTACAATTTTTATTATTATGCTGTATTAAGGATTTGTTCTGTTCTGTGTATTGTATTGTATTGAACCCCTTCTTTTGACACCCACTGCACGCCCAACCTACCTGGAAAGGGGTCTCTCTTTGAACTGCCTTTCCCAAGGTTTCTTCCATTTTTCCCTACAAGGTTTTTTTGGGAGTTTTTCCTTGTCTTCTAAGAGAGTCAAGGCTGGGGGGCTGTCAAGAGGCAGGGCCTGTTAAAGCCCATTGCGGCACTTCCTGTGTGATTTTGGGCTATACAAAAATAAACTGTATTGTATTGTATTGTAATTACCACAACTAACAAAGAATTTTCTACACGGACAGATTTAAACTCAGTGTCGGAGCTGGAGGTGTGACAGTGCGGCACAAGCCATTGAGGGTCCCTTCAATAAATAATATGCACAGCTATCATGAGCCAAGAAACATAATGGGCAGAAGACCACCCTACATTCTTGTAGGTTGCTTATGTGGGAGCCATGGAGGGTAATCAGTAAGAGGTGCTTAGATTTTAATCGGTCATTTCCTAACCTGCTAGGTCCTGAACAGGGTCATTGGGTCGTTCTGCTGGAGCCAATCCCAGCAAGCATAGGTGTGTCCAGCAGGGTGCGCTAACTCCCTGGGAAGGAATTCATTTGTAATTGCGGCATGTTACTTAACCTAAATCTATATAGATATGGCATAAAAGACAATACTACCCTCTCTAGTGATAAGGCGATAATACTAAATAAATCACGTAGGGGAAATAACTTTGCTTTGTTTAATGCCGGCGTACACTGCAAATCATAACTCTAGTGAAACTCTTGACAATGCCCAGTCAGAATCACTTTTGATTAGGTGTGCATAATTATGCTGTACTTATCATGTACAGTGCATCCGAAAGGTATTCACAGCACATCACTTTTTTCACATTTTGTTATGTTGCAGCCTTATTCCAAAATGGATTAAATTCATTTTTTTCCTCAGAATTCTACACACAACACCCCATAATGACAACGTGAAAAAAGTTTACTTGAGGTTTTTGCAAATTTATTAATAAAAAAACTGAGAAATCACATGTACATAAGTATTCACAGCCTTTGCCATGAAGCTGAAAATTGAGCTCAGGTGCATCCTGTTTCCCCTGATCATCCTAGAGATGTTTCTGCAGCTTCATTGGAGTCCACCTGTGGTAAATTCAGTTGATTGGACATGATTTGGAAAGGCACACACCTGTCTATAGAAGGTCCCACAGTTGACAGTTCCTGTCAGAGCGCAAACCAAGCATGAAGTCAAAGGAATTGTCTGTAGACCTCCGAGACAGGATTGTCTCGAGGCACAAATCTGGGGGAGGTTACAGAAAAATGTCTGCTGCTTTGAAGGTCCCAATGAGCATAATGGCCTCCATCATCCGTAAGTGGAAGAAGTTCGAAACCATCAGGACTCTTCCTAGAGCTGGCCGGCCATCTAAACTGAGTGATCGGGGGAGAAGGCCCTTAGTCAGGGACGTGACCAAGAACCTGATGGTCACTCTGTCAGAGCTCCAGAGGTCCTCTGTGGAGAGAAGAGAACCTTCCAGAAGGACAACCATCTCTGCAGCAATCCACCAATCAGGCCTGTATGGTAGAGTGGCCAGACGCAAGCCACTCCTTAGTAAAAGCCCACCTGGCAGCCTGCCTGGAGTTTGCCAAAAGGCACCCGAAGGACTCTCAGACCATGAGAAACAAAATTCTGTGGTCTGATGAGACAAAAATTGATCTCTTTGGTGTGAATGCCAGGCATCACGTTTGGAGGAAACCAGGCACCACTCATCACCAGGCCAATACCATCCCTACAGTGAAGCATGGTGGTGGCAGCATCATGCTGTGGGGATGGAACTGGGAGACTAGTCAGGATAAAGGGAAAGATGACTGCAGCAATGTACAGAGACATCCTGGATGAAAACCTGCTCCAGAGCGCTCTTGACCTCAGACTGGGGCGACGGTTCATCTTTCAGCAGGACAATGACCCTAAGCACACAAAGGAGTGGCTTCAGGACAATTCTGTGAATGTTCTTGAGTGGCCCAACCAGACCCCAGACATGAATCCGATTGAACATCTCTGGAGAGATCTTAAAATGGCTGTGCACCGACGCTTCCCATCCTACCTGATGGAGCTTGAGAGGTGCTGCAAAGAGGAATGGGCGAAACTGGCCAAGGATAGTTGTGCCAAGCTTGTGGCATCATATTCAAAAAGACTTGAGGCTGTAATTGCTACCAAAGGTGCATCGACAAAGTATTGAGCAAAGGCTGTGAATACTTATGTACATGGGATTGCTCAGTTTTTCTATTTTTAATAAATTTGCAAAAACCTTAAGTAAACTTTTTTCACATTGTCATTATGGGGTGTTGTGTCTAGAATTCTGAGGAAAAAATTTATTTAATCCATTTTGGAATAAGGCTGTAACATAACAAAATGTGGAAAAAGTGATGCACTGTGAATACTTTTCGGATGCACTGTAATTACCTGTATAATTACACAGTAAAAAGGTGTTATTACATTGTGCTTACTGTGTAATACAGTGTAATGCTGTGGTTAAGCACTCAATTGTAATTGTTATCCCACAATTTACATGCATACTCCCTTAGAAAAATTCTGGAATAACAATTACAATTTAGTACTTAATTATAGTGTTACACAGTAAGTAGAAGATAATAACACCTAGTTACTCTGTAATTCTACAGGTAATTACATGGTAAGTACAGCATAATTATGGACACCTAATCTAAAGTGATACTGACCGGTCTTGGAGGGGGGTGCCCAAGATGAAGAATCGGAAGTCATCAAATTCGGCAATGTGGAAGTCATTCTGAGAAACAGGTAGTGGCCAAGTCGTCCAACAGTCTGGGTTGATCTTCGAAGGTCTGGGCAATTGACAGAGCCTTTTATGGAGTTTCTATAGGTCACGGGTCCCAGACGACACAGCCACACATGGAAACGGTTGGGTGTTGACAGAGCGTGAATAAAAATTGGCACCCCAGTTACTGCAGATCATATAGTGACTGTTTTAGTTCACACCTGCTCTCCTACAATAGCCTGCCCTTGGTTTTTCATTTCTTTGTTAAGTTGCTACTGTGGTAACATTGGGTTCTCTGTATCAGTTGCTTGCGTAGTTTGGTTAGCGATGCCAGTGCAGTTTTTTATTTTTTTGGTCTGAAATCTCACAGAACTCAGTGACGTTTTTGTTTTTAACCCTTTGTTGACTGCAGGAAGAAACCCTGGACAGGCCTCCAGTCAAGCCAAACACACATCCAATACAGACTAACTACACACTAGTGCCATACCACCTAAGCTGCATGTCTTTGGACAGTGGTAGTACCCGAAGAGAACATGGAAACTACACATAGAGAGGACCCACAGCGTGAACTCCAGTCTCCTTACTGTGAGGCTCTACCACTGCGCCACCGTGCCACCCCTTTAGATGTTAATAACTTTTTTCTAATAAGGAGTTGTGGTTTAGCGCCATCTGTACCCTTGACTCCACCTTTTTGGTTCTGCCCTTTCACTTTTACCTGTAATTGTTTCCTTGTATCTCATTCTCTTGTTTACTTCAGATTCAGATCCTTCACTTTCTGCGCCCTTTATTGTGTCACAGATTTCATTTTAAATGGATAAATTTCACATTTTTTGTCCATCAATATACAGTACACTCAATAACCCATAAGTGAAAAAGTGTTTTTAGGCAGGTCAGGTCAAGTTGGGTGCATGCACTGGTACAGTGTGTTGTCACACTACCACATGACGAAAAAACTCAGAACCCCGAGTATGGCAATCTCCCAGGCAGTCACACAGTCCAGAGAGCAACTTCTGCCAATCATGCAAGAACAGTTTGGTGACCCACAATGCCTTTTTCAAAATGATGGAGCACCGGGCCATAAGGCAAAAGTGATAGCTAAGTGGCTCGGGGAACAAAACATCGAAATTCCAAGGCCAGGAAACTCCCCAGACCTTTAATCCCATTGAGAACTTGTGGTCAAACCTCAAGAGGCGGGTAGACAAACAAAAACCCACCAATTCTGAATATGCAAGAATGGGCAGCTGCCATCACTCAGGATTGGGCCCAGAAGTTGATTGCCAGCCTGCCAGGGTGAATTGCAGAGGTCTTGAAAAAGAAAGAAGGGCCAACACTGCAAATATGGACTCTGCGCATAAACGTCATGTCATTGTCAATAAAAGCCTTTGAAACTTATGAAATGCCTGTAATTCTACTTCAGTATACCAGAGAAACATCTGACAAAAATATCTAAAACAGTGAAGCAGCAAACTTTGTGAAAACCAACACTTGGGTCATTCTCAAAACATTTGGTCACAACTGTATAATAAAGTGTGCTGAAGGTGAAGGGCGCCGAATACTTTCTGAATCCCATCTAATGTGGGTGGGAACAGAGCTTGTAGTTTTTCCAGTGTCCCACTGGCGCTACAGTAATTAGGAATGTGGCATGATTTACGGGCCGGCCTTTGCCACTCTTTTTTGCAGTGGCATTGCCCCCAGCCCCCTTCTCTGTCTTAGTAGGTCCTGATATATAAAAGATTTTTTTTTGCATTGGTAAAATGTTCTTGTCTATTTACCAAGACCACTTAGGCCTGATGTATATGAAGGGGTTATAAAATGGCCATTTGGAGTATTTTCCTACAGCATATTTTATTCATGAATCGTTGACAAGCAGTGGAAAACATTTTTAAATGAAGTACAACTTTTTCTTTTAACTTATCTCTTTAAATTTAGAGCAAATGCCAAAAGAGTTCATGCATGCTGTTTTGATCTAACATAGAAAGCTCCTTTCTCCTTCCTCCGCTCTTCAGCTTCATACAGATGCTACCGATGTGCGCTCTCCTAACTCCACATCCAGATTAGCCAGTTTGATGCCCCACTGTCTTATTACTTCCCTCTAGACATATCCCAGATAGCAATTCCATTGTTACTCTATTAATGCTTGTGTCATTATTTAATCTGATTTGCGGCACATGGTCCCCAACTCCAAGACAATATTATACCCTCATCTTTCACATTATCTACCCTCTCCTCCCCAAGAACTCAGACAATGGCCTTTTGGGTTTCGTCCTCTTGGCAATACTACACTTTATGCCAATATGGGAAAGGGGCGAGCTCAGGGATATGCAGGTGGAAGATCTTATGGTGACCTGGATAGTGGACTATCTGTCAGGCAGACCCCAGTTTGTGACATTCAAGGGCTCTGTGTCAGACATGGGTATGAGCAACACTGGAGTAGCAGAAACCATAACACCCCAAGGGAACAGGCCCGTCTCCATTACTCTTCACCCTGTACACCTTGGACTATAAATATAACATCAAGTCATGTCACTTGTGGAAATTCTCTGATGGAGAGTATTTACAAGGGGGAAGAGACCGAGTATGGGGGTCAAATGATGGTCATTGTGATCTTCTGCACTATACTGTGGTGTGCTGGACTGGTAACATCACTTTAACTGAAGCCCACCAAATCAACAAGCTAATTAAGAAGTCAGACTGAGTTACAGAAGGCTTGAGGCAATGAAGACAAAACCGAGTGCAACTATGAACAACGCCACACGTCCTCTCTGTGACACACCAGCACTGAAGACTTTTAGGCAATGAATTATTCAGCTGAAATGTGTCAGGAAATGAGGCTGGGGGGCTCCTTCATACTAGCGGCAGTCTGCCATTATAATGCCTCATTGGAACTGGGACTGCTCTTTATATCTCTAGACGAGTCATAAAGTTTCAGTTTTATTGTTTTCTTTCTTATTGTATATATGTGTATATTTGGGGGGTGGGGGTTGTCATAATATAATAATATTCATTTAAGTATGTATTGGTTATCTGTAAAAAGTAATAAAGTTCTATCTATCTATCTATCTATCTATCTATCTATCTATCTATCTATCTATCT
>JANRMT010062824.1:535225-554368 GCA_026402145.1 Polypterus bichir lapradei | reverse complement strand
AATGTTTAAACTCTCAAAAGCTGGATGTGAAGTTATCAATGAAACTGGTTGTATACTTACAACGCTTGACAGATGCCGAATGTCTCTTCAACACAAGTCCTACAAATACTGTCGTAACTGAAACAAACCATGAAACTCAAACCGATTATGACAGCAGCAATCCAAGCTGTGACATTTGAAACAAGATTACTGTTCACATGGCCAACTGTACGTTGCATGCTCAAGAGTAAGCTCAGCGCACAGCTACAGCTTGGTCATATTACAACTGGAGGGCCGAACTGACAACGTGGCATACAAAGAGATCCTTAACAAATAATTATTGGTATATTTTCCCTCAGTTTTAAAAAGGTTTAATTGTCTTCTTAATAAAAATTTTAAGGCAGTACTTCGCCGCTGCGAAGTGCGGGTATTTTGCTAGTATATATATATTTATATAGTGGTAGACAGCTGGGGGTTATGCCCAACCGGGACGCCTGGAAGGACCAGTAGAGGGACTATACCTCCCCCAGACCATGAGAGGGCAGGCACCCTGGTCTGTATGGGGGTCACGGGAACCGAGCTTGGAAGCCTAACCCTATTGGGGCCTGCAGCCACCACAGGGGGGTGCCCAGAGAATTATGGAGCCCTGGATGTCAGCTCTCGGAAGTGCTGCCGGAAGGAATTCCAGGGACACCCAGAGTGCTTCCGGGTGCTCATGCGGCACTTCTGCCACACCAGGAAGTGCCGCAGGTAGACAGTCAAAAAGCACCTGGAGCACATCCGGGTGGATATAAAAGAGTCCGCCTCCCTCGAGTAGATGAGCCGGAGTCAGGAGGAAGAAGACAAAGCTTGAAGAAGGAAGTCCAAACGGGAGAGACGGACTTTTAAAGGATGTTTGGTGTATGGGCAATGTGTTGTGTGTGGGAACTGAAAATAAACGTTTGTGTTTTTCGGGACTTTCTGTTGTCTGACTGTTTGTGCCCAGGCTGAAGTACCACTATATATATATATATATATATATATATACCGTATATACACGCGTTTAAGTTCTCCCGCATATAAGTTGGGGCTTGATTTTGCCATATTTTATAATGTCGGTCATATAAGTCGAATACAGAAAACTCACACTATTGGTCCAAGAGATTACGATATGCTAATTCCCATCCACCTGAGGGCGTAACCACGGAGCACACTGCCTTTTTCTTCTCTCTGTTGTGCCTACGTGACCACACGGTAATACCCAAACTATTCTGAAGTGACGTTTGCACTGATTTGTGTTTCTTGTATCTCACACTCTCATACACCTTTATCGTAAGAGCATCCCTTATCTACGAAGGAGCGTTCGATCAGAAGAAAATATCAAGCTGGTTTTAAATTAAGTTGTTGTGGTAGCAAAAGAAATTGGTAACTGCACTGCTGCAACAAAATTCATTGTGTCTGAAAAACTGATTTGAGATTGGAGGAGGCAAGAAGATGAAAAATTCTTCAGGTTTCAAGACCCGACTTATACATATATGAGTATATACAGTAAATGGAAACAAGCTAAATGGAGAACTGCTGGTTTGTTTTCAGGCGCTGTTCTCATTTCCAACCACCTTCGCCATCACTTTCCCTACCTCGTCATATCTTAAATCATTCTTGAGGCAGATTGAAGACTTGTGCCAACTTAAGTGAAAAATTAAGAAAAACGTACTAAGTAATTGCAACACAAACACTGACTTAATCAGTTTTAACACAAAAATATGCCAATGGAAGAAAAGAAGAAGAGGGTGAAGAGGGTGAAGAAGAGAAGAGCTGCTCAGGAAGGAGCCGGCGCATCAACCTCTGAGCAAACGAATGATAAACGTACAGAGAAAGAAAGAGGATGAAAACTATAAGTCAAGTGCATTCACTGCACGTTATTTTGTGCAGTACGCTGTTATTGGTAATACAATATCTGAAAATAAGGAAAGATGAATGTCTCAGGAATGTTGATCTGCTCAGGTCCACAAACAATTGTATCGGTGCTCTAAGAAAAGAGAAGATCTTCAGTTTTCGTAAATGTCTGCTATTGCATAATGAGAGCAGCAACAAGCTTAATTAACGACAAGACTCGATGCCTCATTAAGCAGATGGTTGGAGTGAAATTGGTTGGATTTTTAGGCCCTGACTTAATTGGTCTTCTGTTGGCTCATTCACTTCACGTTTCATTTCTGTTTCAGGAAAGAAATGAAGTAATTCAGAGGACCAAATCTTAAAAAACAAGTCAATTAAAATGAAAGGAAAAGGAGTTAATTAGCGGCAAAAACAGGTCACTAATTGAGAAAAGGGTTAGAATGAAAACCTGTAGCCACTGGGGACATCCAGGACCGGAATTTGAGACTCCTTCTTTCAAAGGAGCCCACTGCCATTGCTCAGAGAGTCGGAGTCGGGAGGCAGCAGGCAAAACTCAATGGAGGTAGAGAGGAAGGAACACTTGGTGATTGATTGTGTGAATATTGTGGCTTATTACTGGGAAGATTGTGAAGAGGTGCTGTGGAAGAATAACGTCTTTTCATTTTATTAATTTAAACGTGTAGTGCTTTACTGGTTCTGTGGTTTGGGGCTCTTGGGCGCCCCCGTGTGGTCAAAATAGGTTTGCATGTGGAAAAGAGTGCCCTGCGATAGACTGCTGTGTATAAAGAGTTGACTGTAATAATTTTGGAGAAAAGCCACTCTCCATGCACCCCTGTACTGGAAATGTCAGTCAGTCAGACATTGTTCAACCCGCTATACCCTAGTACAAGGTCACGGGGGTCTGCTGGATCCAATCCCAGCCAGCATAGGGCGCAAGGCAGGAACAAATCCCTGGGCAGGGCGCCAGCCCACCACGGGGCACAGACACACACCAGGGACAATTTAGGATTGCCAATGCACCTGACCTGCATGTCTTTGGACTGTGGGAGGAAACCCACGCAGACACGGGGAGAACATGCAAACTCCTCACAGGGAGGACCCGGGAAGCGAACCCAGGTCTCCTTACTGTGAGGCAGCAGCCCTACTGGAAAAGTGTACTCAGAAATATGAAGACACGGATGGGTGGGTGGATTTGCATTTATTTAACGGCAGCTGTACGTATAGAAAAATGAATACAGTAGTTGGCAGGACACACGTGATCCGTCCGCCCAAAGACAGTGCAGGTGGTAACATGAATATGGCACCTCCAGTTTCTCAGGTTAGTAATGAAGTGAGACAAGTTAATGAATTTATTTCTTGGTGGCTTTCAGCAGTATATTAGGATAAAGAAGACAGTATCTACCAGCCTAATATAAGAAAATCTCATAATCCTGCAGTGCCTGCCTTGAAATTGGAATGTAAAGATTTGAAAGACCACACGGACACGGTGCGATCTGTGGTGCATTTTTATTGTGATTGGAAATGATACAGAAGGAGATTGCTATTATCCTGCATTTTAGTTACTATAGGAGAAAACGATGAATAAAAGATATTTTCTTTCTCTTTTGCTCCATATGCAAATCGCTACTGTGCAATGTAAACGTTCCCATACGATACGTTCATTAATGCAGTTATAGTTGTTTCCAGCAGCCACCTTATGACAAAGTGCTTTACAATGGGATGAACGTATCGAAGTCCAGATTTGATGCAAGTGATCTGGAGATTGAAAATGAAAGTCAGGTATCCTGATTGGCTGATTGGTCCACAGCTGATCACGCAGCTGATGAGTCCACGGCAACGTTCACCTGGGAGGCCTACACAGACACTTATGGAACTTCAGTTTTGATGCAAAAGATCTGGAAATCGAAAACAAAAGAATGATTGGCCCCCAGCTGATTGTAGTGCTGAGCAGACTCGTGTAGCTGATGAGCCGATGGCAACATTCGAGATACCAGAAGTTTATTGTCATATACAGAGTTAAAACATGTTAAAACCGTGTAATGAAATTCTTACTTTGCTTGCTCACCTTCATATACAAAAACAGAAAGACAAAAGAAGTATAAAAACAAATAGCGATTACAATAATAAGAATACAAAATAAGGTGCACAGTCCCTGATGACATACCGCAGCAGTCAGTACCATTTATGAGGCTATGAGTTGTTTTTTGGATTAATTTAAAGTTTTTGTTGAGGAGTCTGATTGCTATTGGTCAGTCTTGTGGTGCGTGATTTCACACTCCTGTAGGGAAGCAGCGTGAAAAGCGTGTGTTGAGGATGAGTATTGTCTTTAATTACTTCAAAAGGGTGACCTCAATTGCTTTTTGCAGATGATGTTGTCCTGTTTGCTTCATCAGGCCGTGATCTTCAGCTCTCTCTGAATCTGTTCGCAGCTGGGATGGGAATCAGCACCTCCAAATCCGAGACCATGGTCCTCAGCCGGAAAAGGGTGGAGTGCCCTCTCAGGGTTGGGGGAGAGATCCTGCCCCAAGTGGAGGAGTTCAAGTATCTCGGGGTCTTGTTCACGAGTGAGGGAAGAATGGATCGTGAGATCGACAGGCGGATCGGTGCGGTGTCCACAGTGATGCGGGCTCTACATCGGTCTGTCGTGGTGAGAAAGGAGCTGAGCCGTAAGGCAAAGCTCTCAATTTACCAGTCGATCTACGTTCCTACCCTCACCTATGGTCATGAGCTATGGGTAGTGACCGAAATAACGAGATCGCAAATACAAGCGGCTGAAATGAGTTTCCTCCGTAGGGTGTCTGGGCTTTCCCTTAAAGATAGGGTGAGAAGCTCAGTCATCCGGGAGGGGCTCAGAGTAGAGCCGCATCGAGAGGAGTCAGATGAGGTGGCTCGGGCATCTGATCAGGATACCTCCTGAATGCTTCCCTGGTGAGGTGTTCCGGGCACGTCCAACCGGGAGGAGACCCCGGGGAAGACCCAGGACACGCTGGAGGGACTATGTCTCCCGGCTGGCCTGGGAACGCCTTGGGATTCTCCCGGAAGAAGTGGCCGGGAAGAGGGAAGTCTGGGCCTCTCTGCTTAAGCTGCTGCCCCCGCGACCCGATCTCGGATAAGCGGAAGAGGATGGATGGATGGATGGATGGGGGACCTCAATTGGGCACGGCGAATAAAGGCCCGCGTAAATAAAGGCGAGCTTCAAAGCGCGGCGAATAAAGGCGTTCGTAGATAATTTAGTTCAAATGCCTCTGGAATATGTGAAGAGCAACAAAGGTGCAGATCTACTTGTAGTCGAAGGCTACACATTCAGAAAGGAGGAAACTATCAACGGGAAACACATCTGGAAATGCACTGAATATAGGATTGGAAAATGTTCATCTCGCTGTCATACCAAAAATGGATTATTCGTCAAGAGACCATCTACGCACAATATTCTAATATTCTTGCTTTCGCCTTTTTATATGTTTAATCATTGCCTTTATCTAATACATTTTCTGTAATAATTTTGTTGCGTTTGTCCTTATTTGCTGCGCCCAATTGAAGTCGCCCTTTTGAAGCTCACCTTTATCTACGCGCACTTATTGAAGGGTACCGATGTCCTGTAGGGAGGAGAAGGCTGCTCCAGAGATGTACTGTGCAGTTCTAATTACACGCTGTTGTGCCTTCTTTTCCTGCAAGGAGCAGATACCATGCCATACAATAATAGAGCAGGTGATAACACTCTCTATTGTACCCCTGTAGAAATTGGTGAGAATTTTGGTTGGCATGCCAAATTTCTTCAACATCCTCAGAAAGAACAGTCTTTTGTGTGCTCGGTTAATGAGTTGTTGTGTATTGTAAGACCAAGTCAGGTCCTCGCTGATGTGGGTTCCAAGGAATTTGAAGATTTTTACTCTCTGCACCTCAGCCTCACCGATGAAAATGGGAGTGTGCTGCAGCTTTCTCTTCCTTGGGTTGATAATCATCTCCTTGGTTTTATCTGTACTCAGGAAGAGGTTGTTTTCCTGACACCAGGCCACGAGTCCTGCCACCTCTGTCCTATATTCTGCCTCCAAGTCCTGACATAAATCTGTGGGAGGCAAGCTGCCAACTGGACTTTAAACAACATGGCATGCTAGTGGACACTACGGATTACCAGCCAGTCAACTACTTCAAGCTGGTTTTCCAGAAAGTGCCTTTTAGCTTATGAGTGATGAGGCATACAGGGAAGTAATAAGTATGTGAATTTACCTGCTGTATGGGCTCATGGAACATAGTTTATGAGTTTAAATACTTGGGATCAACAGTACAGAGCAAAGGAGAGCGCGGAAGGGAAGTGAAGAAGAGAGTGCAGGCAGAGTGGAGTGGGTGGAGAACAACAACATTTATTTATATAGCACATTTTCATACAAACAGTAGCTCAAAGTGCTTTACATAATAAAGAATAGAAAAATAAAAGACACAGTAAGAAAATAAAATAAGTCAACATTAATTAACATAGAATAAGAGTAAGGTCCAATGGCCAGGGGGGACAGAAAAAAAAAAAAAAAAAACTCCAGACGGCTGGAGAAAAAAAAATAAAATCTGCAGGGATTCCAGACCATGAGACCGCCCAGTCCCCTCTGGGCATTCTACCTCACATAAATGAAACAGTCCTCTTTGGATTTAGGGTTCTCACGGAAAAGCTTGATGATGATGGTCACGTAGAATTCTGCCTTTTAATCCATCCATCATTGTTGGAGCATCATGAAGCTTTGAGTAGGTGGAGGTGGCGCCGGCCGCCACCACAAAGAAACCGGAAAAAGAAACAGAAAAGAGAGTAGGGGAGTGTCAGGAGTGATTTGTGATAGACGGGTACCAGCAATAGTGAAAGAGAAGGTCTACAGGACGGTAGTGAGACCAGCTATGTTATATGGGTTGGAGACGGTGGCACAGGAGACAGAGCTGGAGGTGGCAGAGTTAAAGATGCTAAGATTTGCTTTGGGTGTGACGAGGATGGACAGGATTAGAAATGAGGACATTAGAGGGTCAGCTCTGGTTGGACGGTTTGGAGACAAAGTCAGAGAGGAGAGATTGTATTGGTTTGGACATGTGCAGAGGAAAGATGCTGCGTATATTGGGAGAAGGATACTAAGGATCGAGCTGCCAGGCAAGCGGAACAGAGGAAGGCCTAAGAGGAAGTTTATGGATGTGGTGAGAGAGGACATGCAGGTGATGGGTGTGACAGATGATCCGCTGTGGCGACCCCTAGTGGAGCAGCCAAAAAGAAAGAAGAAGAAGATTGATTGATTGGCTGCATGTTTTGTCCTATATGCCTATATCCTTGTTTTTATGTTTCTGATGCTGTATGCCTTTAAATTTCCCCATGAGATTAATAAAGTCAATCGAATCTAATCTAATCTACACAGCAAATTAACTCTTATTTGTTAAAGCAGCTCTTAAAAGAATGTATATGGAAAGAGTGGACACATACATACATACATACATTTACAATGTCCATTTAACACTGGAGATTTTGCTTTGTAGAGCAGCAGCCAATCAACCATACTAGACTCGTGTAGCAATTCACACTTTAATGTTCAGCTTTTATATGAAGTGCTGCATTACCGTATTCTCTCACAAATTTATTTACTTTTTTTAATCAAGTAATCATGCTGTCGTATTCGCATTAATGTCTGTGAATCTCTGTAAGTGCTGTGGAGGCCACCTAATCCTCCACTAATCCACTGTCTAACAAAAGAGACAAAGCTGGAAATGATGGAGGTGAGGGGGAAACGTTTCTGCAGATCTGGACCAACTCGGTAACAAACCTGATGAGTAAGCTTATCCCTGAAGAAAATAAGTAAAGGGTAAGAAGAGAGGACTATCACGATAACACACCAGACAAGAAAAAGGCCTTGGTTAGGAGGTTGACCAAGAACTCAATACTCACATTAACTGAGCTCCAGAGGCTGAGATGGGAGAACCAGCTGGAAGGACCACCATCTCAGTAGCACTTCATCAATCAGGCCTTTATGGTAGTGGGACTGGCCAGATTCTTGAAATAAATGGATAGGGCAGGCTTCTTGGCCTCAGAGTGCAGGAAGAAAAAGATTTTCTGGTCTGATAAGACAGAAATTGAACTCATTGGCCACAACGGTAAGACTCGTGCTTGAGATAGATAGATAGATAGATAGATAGATAGATAGATAGATAGATAGATAGATAGATAGATAGATAGATAGATAGATACTTTATTAAACCCAAGGGGAAATTCACATACTCCAGCAGCAGCATACTGATAAAGAACAATATTAAATTAAAGAGTGATAACAATGCAGGTATAACAGACAATAACTTTGTATAATGTTAACGTTTATCCCCCCCGGGTGGAGCTGAAGAGTCACATAGTGTGGGGTCTCCTCAGTCTGTCAGTGGAGCAGGATGGTGACAGCAGTCTGTCGCTGAAGCTGCTCCTCTGTCTGGAGATGATCCTGTTCAGTGGATGCAGTGGATTCTCCATGATTGACAGGAGTCTGCTCAGCGCCCGTCGCTCTGCCACGGATGTCAAACTGTCCAGCTCCGTGTCTACAATAGAGCCTGCCTTCCTCACCAGTATGTCCAGGTGTGAGGCGTCCTTCTTCTTTATGCTGCCTCCCCAGCACACCACCGCGTAGAAGAGGGCGCTCGCCACAACTGTCTGATTGAACATCTGCAGCATCTTATTGAAGATGTTGAAGAACGCCAGCCTTCTAAGGAAATATAGTCGGCTCTGTTCTTTCTTGCACAGAGCATCAGTATTGGCAGTCCAGTCCAGTTTATCATCCAGCTGCACTCCCAGGTATTTATAGGTCTGTACCCTCTGCACACAGTCACCTCTGATGATCACGGGGTCCATGAGGGGCCTGGGCCTCCTAAAATCCACCACCAGCTCCTTGGTTTTGGAGTGAATAGACGGATGCCTGTCTTGAATAAAAGGTATGTGACAGTCCACTCAGAGAGGGCCAAATGGCTTTTACGGATGTGAAGAGACAAAAATGGAACTCTTTTCAACAGAGCTCCAAGCACTATGTCTCATCTCTTGCCTAATACCATCCCTATGCATGATGGTGGCAGCAACATACGGCAGCATGATGGTCAGAACTGAGGGAGGGATAAATGCAGCCAAATACAGAGAGGTCCTTGAACAACAACATTTATTTCTATAACACATTTTCATACAAATGATGGAGCTCAAAGTGCTTTACAGGATGAAGAAAGAGAAAAAAGACAAAATATATAAGAAAATAAAATTAGGCGATACTAATAATAAAATTAAGGTCTGATGGCCAGGGAGGACAGAAAAAAAAAAAAAAAACTCCAGATGGCTGGATAAAAAAAAATCTGCAGGGGGTCCGAGGCCACAAGACCACCTTGCCAGCCCCCTCTAGGCATTCTACCTAACATAAATGACCTCAATCAGTCCTCATGGTATTCAGGGTTCACATGGAAGAACTTGATGATGACGGTCATATGGACTTCTGCCTTTAATCCATCAATGTAGGGACATCACTGGGCTTTGATCAGGTGGTGGTGGTGCAAATCACAGAAAACCGGAAAAAGAACAGCAGAGAAAGTAGGGGTTAGTATGGATTGTGGGGCCACCATGAATGATAATGATAATTCAATGCATGTACATAGTATCAGGATTAAACTAAAATGAAGCCCTGAGAAAGCCATGTTACAGTAATGTGTTTTCAGCAGTTTTTTAAAGTGCTCCACTGTATTAGCCTGGCGAATTCCTATTGGCAGGCTATGCCAGATTTTCAGTGCATAACAGCAGAAGGCCGCCCGCCTCACCACTTCTTTTAAGTTTAGCTCTTGGAATTCTAAGCAGACCTTCATTTGAAGATCTAACGTTACAATTTGAAGTGTAAGGGGAGAGGCATTTCAAGATATAGGATGGAGTGAGATTATTGAAGGCTTTGTAAACCATTAACAGTATTTTAAAGTCAATTCTAAATGACACTGGTAACCAGTGTAGTGACGCGAAGACTGGGGTGATGTGCTCAGATTTTCTTTTCTTAGTTAATATTCTGGCCTCTCCATTCTGCACTTGTTGCAATCGATTGATATCTTTTTTGGGTGGTCCTGAGAGGAGTGCATTACAGTAATCTAGTCGACTGAAAACAAAAGTGTGAACTAATTTCTCAGTATCTTGTTATAAGGGGTCTAACTTTTGTTATATTTCTTAAGTGAAAAACTGCTCTCCTAGTGATTTGATTAATATGTGATTTAAAAATCAGGTCAGAGTCAATAGTTATTCCTAAATTCTTTACCTTCGTCTTGACTTTTAATCCTAATGCATCAAGTTTATTTCTAATACCCTCATTATATCCATTTTTGCCAATCACCAAAATTTCTGATTTCTCCTACTACTCCTCCATTCAGAAACACAAATAAGACATTGGGGTCAGTGAATCAAGAGAGTCGGGGTCATCAGGCTCTATTGATAAATACAGTTGTGTGTCATTAGCATAGCTGTGGTAGCTCACGTTATGCCTTGAGATAATCTGACCTAACGGAAGCATGTAAATCGAAAAGAGCAGTGGACCCAGGATAGAGCCTTGTGGACCACCATAAAGAATATCAGGTGTCTTTGAAGTATAATTACCACAACTAACAAAGGGTTTTCTACCTGCCAGGTAGGATTCAAACCAATTTAAGACACTGCCAGAGAGGCCCACCCATTGACTAAGGCGATTTCTAAGAATATTGTGATCAATGGTATCAAATGCGGCACTCAGATCTAAGAGGATGAGAACAGATAGACGGCCTCTGTCTGCATTTACCCACAAGTCATTGACTACTTTAACGAGTGCAGTTTCTGTACTGTGATTTGTTCTGAAACCCGACTGAAACTTATCAAGAATAGCAGGTTTATTGAGGTGGTAAATTATCTGCATAATGACGGCCTTCTCTACGATCTTACTTAAGAAAGGCAGGTTAGAAATAGGTCTAAAAATTTCAAAAGCAGAGGAGTCGAGATTATTTTTTTCCAGCAGGGGTTTAACTACAGCAGTCTTAAGATAGTCTCAGAAGACCCCCGTATCTAATGACAAGTTTACTATTTCAAGAATACTATCAGTTAGCACGCCCGATACTTCTTCGAAAAACGTGTTGGTATTGGGTCAAGGATGCAGATGGAGGATTTCAGTTGAGAAATTATTTTATATAAATCAGGTAAATCTATCCTGGTGTGTTATAATACATTTTTCTTTAATATTTATGTCACTATATCTGGACAACACTGTTAAGAGTCATTGTAACTGTCTCTGTGCAAGCTGTTATGAGTTTCATTCACATGTGCATGCTAAGTTTGGCACACAGGGGCTCAGCATTTAGAATTGCTAGCCAAGCATAGACTAGATAGCCAAAGACAACTGGAGGATTGTATAGTCAGCCTAAACACAGAATAGTAATTCTGTCCTCTGTCAGTACAAAAATCTTCTTTCCTTGTTGGGAGAATGAGAACCGGCATGTAGGCATTATGCTATTTCTGTATTTTGTGGAGGAGGAGTTCAGTCTCTACCTGCCCTTGTTTGGAGACAGAGAAGACCAGCAAGTGAAGCAGACAGTATTAAAAGGCTTGGACAACAGCCAAACCCTTTGAAGCTGTGTCGGACCTCCATCCAAAAATCCACTCAGCGTGGTAACGAAAAAATGGCAGACTACATAGATCAAGATTCCCACCCTGATAAGTCTGTCATAAAGCTTCCCGTTTGTAACCGCGTCAACCGTCAGTAAATGTAAGCTAAAGTATATTTTTCTCATGTGATTCTTATACCGCCGTAATCACGATGGGTGGGATATCGCCTTTTCTGTCATATTACTATATTGTTTAGTTACTTAATGTGCCGCAATTTCAAAAGAACACACTTCCAGAGAGCTAATGCCTCCAAAGGTAACATGGTGAAAGAATTGTATTTGTTTATAATGGAATACCAGGGGTTTAAGAGGATCAGTAATGGGGAGATGTGTTCTATTATTTCTAATACCATTAATTCTTTGACTGAAGAAGATCTGCTCCAGAGTGCACATCACCTCACCTTACAGCATGAAAATGACCACAAGCATACAGCCAAGACAACACTGGAGTGGCTTTGGGACAAATCTTTGAGTGGCCCAGCCAAAGCCCAGACTTAAGTTCCATACGGTATGTGTGGAGAGACCTGAAGATGGCAGCTGACAGACGCTTCCTATCCAATCTAATGGAGCTTGAGAGGATCTACCAAGAAGAATCAGAGAAACTGCCTAAAATCCAGGTGAGCAAAGCTCGTAGAGACTCACTGAAGAAGACTTGAAGCTGGAATTGTAGCCAAAGGGTCTTCAATTATGTACTGAATGAAGGGTCTGATTACTTAATACGAATGAGAGATTTCAGTTTGGGATTTTTAATAGATTTGTAAACCTTTCAGAAGACATGTTTTCACTTTTTCATGGGCAAAACTTCCAGACTTATTGTAAGAGCCAATTTTAGAAAGTTAAAGTTTTGAGTTAAACTCATATTAATGTTTGCTCAATTTGAATAGAAAATAAATTTCTTCCATAGTCATAGACAACGGTAGAGTCTTTTCCCCCTATAAGTGAGTAAGATATAGAACCTTCTTACTATAACTGAGAAACTGTGATAATAGATTCTATTGTGTTTAGAACAGGTCCCAGTAAAGAGGGTCTTGACAGACCCATTTTCTACTCAGAGATGGGATAGGCATTCAGTTTTCTGACCGTCGTCGTTTTGAAATGGTTCAGAAATGTTAAGTTAGTAACGATTTGAGAAGTAACAAGATTAAGCTTTGAACTGAAGTTTTCTTAACATGAATTTTTTTTTTTTTTTTTTTTTTTTTTTGCTATTTTAAATTTCTTTTTTGTGTGAACCGCTTTACTTTGAAACTTAACTAAACTTTTAAAAACGAAGATATTTTGTCTGTGGAATCATTTCTGCGTGTCAGGCTTTTGTTGAATCCCATTTTTTGAGTTAGAGCTGCTGAACTTTGGTCATTTTGGAAAAACGCAGCTACACTTATTAATCCATCCATCCACCCATTATCCAACCCGCTATATCCCAACTACAGGCCTATAATTCCCCTCCCCTCAATGTTTATAACAGGTTGGCGTTATAAAATGGGGGCCTGAAAACAAATCTGGCATATTCTTCAAAACAGCTTGTTTATGTTATGAAAACTTTCCTGAAAAATATCATAAGAAAATAAGCTTATCAGTCAGTCAGTCATTCTCCAACCCGCTATATCCTAACTACAGGGTCACGGGGGTCTGCTGGAGCCAATCCCAGCCAACACAGGGCGCAAGGCAGGAAAGAAATCCCGGGAAGGACGCCAGCTCCAAGCAGACACTTATTAATACAAAGTGTAATTTACGACACGATAAAGAGTGCAGAAAGTGAAGGGGGTCTGAATACTTTCTGAATCCACTTCAATTTTATTTGTCTTCTTACCTTTAAGACCGCAAGAATTGAATATTTTGAAAGGTGATGGTCACGTTCTTTACATGCACTGTCGTTTTCTATAGCTATAATCTTATTGGCTATTTAAGACTGCCATAAATGGTAGGATAGGGTACTAACTGCAATAGCCACAAGGCAGGATGCCCCTCTGCCACAAGATCAAATATACATATTTAAACACCGAAAGTAAACACTGTTTTGTTATCTATGGAGAATCATGTGTTACGACAGGTTTGTTATTCAAGAACAAAGCATTCATTTTTGTTATTTTCTGCGTTATACTATGCCAGAAAGAATCACAAGCACGGTAGTGTCCTCGAAGGTGAATAGCGCTGTCAGATCAATGCTTCTATTTTGATTATTTTAATAACATTGTTCACGCTGTCAGCTGTCAGATTCGTCATTTTTCCCCCCGTAATCATCTTACAATGCTCATTTATTTAGCCTTCATGAACGTGCCCCATTCAGCTGTACGCAATGGCCTCTTTTGAAATCCTTAACCGAATCCCAACTCACAGTAAAAGAGTGCGCTTTTGACACCACTGCGGGAACCGTGCGAGAAGTGGATTATTTCAGAAAGATTATTTCATAACTGGAAATGCATTTGCAGATACTATGTGCATGGCACGAAAATAAATAGGATTAGATGGATTATAAAAACGGCAGCATTACTCACTTGTCAGTTGATGATTTACACAGGAGTACGCTTGTTTCTGATTAGTGACAACAATGGGGAGCAAATGAAATCCGATGGATCGGAAAGCACTGAGGATGCGGGGAATCAAAGGCTCGTTTGTATTGCAAAAAAAAAATAAAATATGTGGATTTCTACCTGGCAAAATAGTTGGGACAACTAGTGATTGTGTTCATGTTGTATTCCATTATCAGATCCAGTTAATCCAGTTTAGGGACACACGGGGCTAGAGCCTAATGCCAGTCTGTCACAGGGCCCACTTAAGATCGCGTCAATTTAGGGTCATCAATGACATTGTGGTAGATGAATTAGAAGTGGGAATGGTGCTTAAGACCTATACTAATTATTCTGTACATTTACTTTGATTTTATTGTTACTGCATGTATACTAATTTTACTTCTAGCAGTAGATAATATGATCTAATTGTGGTAGATGGCCGGGACCCTTGCCTGGTTGGGACACCTCCACACTGGAAGGACCAGTGTGGCCAGAGCATTATCTCCCCCATAGCGCTAGGTGGCAGCCCTCCTGGTTTGCAGCAGTGCCTCGGACTCCTGCAGGGCATCATGGGAGTTGGAGTTGGAGTTGGGTACAGCCCTGTAGGGATCCGTAGGCACTGCCAGGGGGTACTACAGCAGCTGCTGCACCCTTCTCGGCAGCTCTTCTGCCACACCTGCAATTGCTGCCGGCAATGCATCAACGAGCACCTGGAGCACTTCCGGGTGCCTTATAACAGAGGCCAGAGTCAGGAGGAGGGAGATGAAGCTTGCCTGAAGAAGTGGAGGAGAAAAGAGACAGAAGAAGAAGAAGAAGAAGAATAGAATTGTGTGTTGTGTTGTGCAGTGCTGTGCTTAGGAACTGTGGTACAGCACTGGTACAGCACGTTAACGCACCCACTACACGACGAGACAACTCAGGATCCCGGTTGGCAACCCCCCCAGGCAGACACGCAATCTAGTCCCACCCTCCGGAAATGACCCACTATCTGCCGCAGCCAGATGTTAAGTGGGCGACCCCTTGGCCTGGCCCAGCCAATTGGGTCCACAACAATGAGGATCCCATGAGCCGGATCACCCTCAGGGAAACGCGCCACATGGCCGTAGTGCCGTAACTGACGCTCCCTCACAATGCAGGTCATGTGCCTCATTCGGGACTCCATGAGCAACACAAAGTCAAAGCAACGGTACCCAAGGATTTTCCGCAGAGACACAGTACCAAAGGAGTCCAGCCTTCGTCTCAGGTCACTGGATATCGTCCATGTCTCGCAACCATACAGTAAGACAGGAAGCACCAGGACTCTAAAGACTTGGACCTTCGTCCTTTTGCAGAGATATCGGGAGCGCCACACACCCCTTTCCAGCGACCTCATGAGCCCCCCATGCTCTCCCAATCCGTTTACTGACTTCATAGGAAGAGTCACCAGAGACATAAGTGTCACTGCTGAGGTAAGTAAATCTCTCGACGAGGTCGACACTCTCTCCACAGACAGACACCCTGCTGATGGCCGTGCCCAAGAGTTCATTAAAGGCCTGGATCTTTGGTTTTTATCAGGACCTTCTAAAGCCCAGACTCTCCGACTCCTCACTCAGTCTCTCGAGAGCCCCCATCAGAGCCTCCATTGACTCCGTGATGATCACAGCATCGTCAGCAAAGTCGAGATCCGTAAACCTTTCTTCACCAACAGATGCCCCACAGCTGCTGGACCCCACGACCTTGCCCAACACCCAGTCCATACAAGCACTGAACAGAGTAGGAGCAGAACAGACCGCTGACGAACCCCAGAATCAACTGGGAAAAATGCAGAGGTCCTGCCTCCACTCTGCACATCACTCACAGTACCAGTGTACAGGCCGGCCATGATATCCAGAAACCTCGAGGGGATCCCGTGAACCCTCAGGATGTCCCACAGGGCAGCTCGATCAACTGAGTCGAACGCTTTATAAAAATTGACAAAGGCTGCAAAGAAACTCTGCCGATACAGTGATCCCTCGCTATATCACGCTTCGACTTTCGCGGCTTCACTCTATCGCGATTTTTTTAGTGATCACGCATGAGCTTTCTGAGAACTTTTATCTAAGCCCCACGATGGCTCCTAAACGTGCTGCTTTTTCTAAGCCTTCTGACCAATAAAACTAAGTGCCGGAGGAAGATGCTTGCTATCCAGGAGAAGGTGGATATGATCAAAGATGGCATTACCCTACAAAGGCCTCCTCACGCATATGAAAAGACAGCGATAGCAACTGCCTATCAAGATGTTCTTCAGCCGCGCACCCAGACACCCACTGCCTACTCTTAGTACTCCAGCGGAAGAAGACAACGACGCACCTGCTGAAGATACTGCACCACCTGAAGACTCTCCTACTGATGTTGTGCCTTCATAGGTTAGTGGTTGTGTGTAAGAACTGTGTGCGTGTAATTAAATGTACAGTACAACAATCTACTATATAAAAGCAGTCGGGATTGTCCTTCTGTCCCGTGAGTGCAAAGCGTAGCGGTATTCCGCTTATCACTTACTTACTACTTGCGGCTTGCGGTACGAAGCGACGCGATGTGAGCAGAGTTCTGCTGCTCCCATTGTCCCCTTGCTTTTGTGCGCAATGCGCTAGAAAAATAGACAAAATTATGTCTCTGGAAATAATTAATGTTGATGGAGTACAAATGCCTCACCGCGTAGTAAATATCAGGGGAGATGGTGCCTGCTTATTCTCATCTATAGCTTATTTAGTGCATGAAACTCCGTCTTTAGCGGTACAGATTCGGGCTGATATTGTACGACTTTGGACAGGCACTTGAGGGCATAAAAAAACTTAGGTTTTCGGGAGATGTTATGAATGGGCACTTTGATGTTCTCATTCCCTACACACATGCCTGATGTACACATGGAGCGCACACAAATTGAGGATAAAAGTCGGTCACCTTAAAAGGCGGGTGAGCCTAGTAACAATATATGTGTAACGTCTAATATGTCTTATTTTCTCTTATTTTGTCTAATATATTGGGTAATACGAGTGTAATGGTGACTAAAGTGTGTTATTTCATGTCTAGAGGGCTCTAATAATGTTAAAAAACGTATTTAGAAGGTCGTAAACAGGTTTTCTATACTCTAACTGCAAAAATATTCGATTTATAAATAAAGAATCCTACTTCGCGAAAATTCATTTATCACGGTAGAGTCTGGAACGGATTAACTGTGATAAACGAGGGTTCACTGTATTCACATTTGCACTCCATGAGAACCCTCAGTGCCAGGATGTGGTCGATGTTAGACTTTTTAGGCGTAAAACCAGACTGTTCCGGTCACTGGTAGGTGAGCTAGTGATCACGGATTCTATTGAGGACGATCTTAGCAAGGACCTTACCCGGCACAGAGAGCAGTGTTATCCCCCCTGTAGTTGCTGCAATTCAGGTGATCACCTTTCCCATTCCAGATAGGGACAACAAGTCCCATTTTCCAGTCAGTTGGGATAGTGCCAGTCTCCTAAATGGAAGGAAAGATTGCTTGCAATGCCAGGACGAAAGCCTTACCACCAGCCTGGAGAAGTTCACCCTGGATACCACAGATACCTGCAGCGGAAGGCTCAAAAAGCCCAAAAGCAGTGTTAATGTTGGTGACGCGCCATCTGTTGGAATGACAAATGCAATGCATATACAGTGCCATGCAAAATTGTTCAATCCCCTTGAAAGTCATTATAATTTCCTGCATGACAAAATATTTGTACACATATTTATCCATTCAGTATTTTATTGGGAACTCTTCTGTTGTAATAATACATTTCCAAAGTCAAAATAAACCATTTTCTGCAGAAATGTAACTGTATTCCATTTGGTAAGAGATTAGTAAAAGCAGTGTTAATATTTGTGATGCACCATCTGTTGGAATGACAAATGTGATGTATTTAAGTACTACAGATGGTTGTGATGCACCATCTGTTGGAAAGACAGAGAATAGCAACTGGAATGACACACAAATACACAGACACACAGACATGTATCGCTTTATTAATGTGAATTCTTGTTGTTATTGTTGAATTATTGTTTATGTTGTAGCCTATAATTCCCCTCCCCTCAATGTTTATAACAGGTTGGCGTTATAAAATTGGGGCCTGAAAACAAATCTGGCATATTCTTCAAAACAGCTTGTTTATGTTATGAAAACTTTCCTGAAAAATATCATAAGAAAATAAGCTTATCAGTCAGTCAGTCATTCTCCAACCTGCTATATCCTAACTACAGGGTCACGGGGGTCTGCAGGAGCCAATCCCAGCCAACACAGGGCGCAAGGCAGGAACAAATCTGGGGCAGGATGCCAGCCCACCGCAGGGCACACACACACACACACACACCAAGCACACACTAGGGACAATTTAGGATCGCCAATGCACCTAACCTGCATGTCTTTGGACTGTGGGAGGAAACCGGAGCACCCGGAGGAATCCCGTGATCACTAAAAAAATAAACGTAAAACTGGCAAAGAGATTACAACAGGTCTGTTCTTCTGTTGTGAATTTTTGACTTCCTAAATTTTGAATTATGATTTTTATCTTTTTTTTTAATTCAATAACTGAAGTGTTTTATTTGCAAGGTTGTTTGGCAGCACTGGGATTCCTTTTTGAGCAAATTTATAACCTTGCATGACCCCTAATATTAATAAAAGCATAAGCATAGCTTTAAGAAAAGAAGTGGAAAATGTGTTTGTTTTGTAGACCACCCAAACCATTTTATGCCAACCTGGAAGAAAAACAAAAGAGTTTAATAAGAGATGAGAGTCAGTCAGGCAGTCATTTACTAACCCGTTTGGTTCCTGAACAGGGTCATGGGGGGGGGGGGGGGGGTCTGCTGGTGTCAATCCCAGTTATCATGGGGACACAAGGCAGGAACAAACTCTAGACAGGACGCCAGTCCATTTGCAGGGCAAACACACACCCACGAGCACCAATTTAGGAAATGCCAGTCCACCTAACCTGCATGTCTTTGAACTGTGAGGGGGGGGGGGACCCACTCAGATACGGGGATAACATGCAAACTCCACGCAGGGAGGACCCAAGGTGTGAGCCCTGGTCTCCTTACAGTGTGGCAGCAGCGCTACCACTGTGCCACCCAAAGATGAAAGCAAGAAAGTTATTTGAGTTATTCTTGA
>JANRMT010062824.1:511695-527184 GCA_026402145.1 Polypterus bichir lapradei | reverse complement strand
ATCTATCTATCTATCTATCTATCTATCTATCTATCTATCTATCTATCGGAGTGGTGGCTCTGAGGCTAGGGATCTGCACTGGCAATCTGAAGGTTGCCGGTTCGAGTCCCGTAAATGCCAATAGGGACTCTGCTCTGTTGGGCCCTTGAGCAAAGCCCTTAACCTGCAATTGCTGAGCGCTTTGAGTAGTGAGAAAAGCGCTATATAAATATAAAGAATTATTATCTATCTATTATATAGTGCATTTCTCCCATCTATCTATCTATCTATCTTAGGGTGACCAGATGTCCTCCAAAAGGAGGACATGTCCTCTTTTTTAACATGGTTTCCTCCGTCCTCCAGGCATTCCAAAAATTCATCAAAATGTCCTCCTTTCACAGAATAACAAACAGAGTTGACTGTTTTTGACTAATTACATATGATATATACCGAGAATGAGCAGCCTTCGGCCATTCTCCGTTCATCGGCGTCACCGCGTGACATTACGTTATCAATAATTGTAACATCAAGTAGCGGCAACACTGTTTTATATTGTATTTCCGCCCGACGGCACAACGGACAGTGGTTAGCGGTTGATTGGAGTTGGAAAATATATTTGGTAATTTTTGTCCTCCCTTTTGACTGTTGGTGTCCTGCTTTATAGCCAAACCCATCTGGTCATCCTAATCTATCTACAGTATCTATCTTAGATGTTCAATATAAAGTCTACAGGGCAGTGCAGTGGTCACCTTATCTCCAGTTCTTTCCGGTCATATCCTGGCCGTCCAAGCCCCTGCTTTGGATCACTTCAGTTAGGGAATGCTACGTTACGTAGAAGGTGACCTTCTGTAGTCGAATCCCCCCGATGCATTTTGAAATGCATGAGCCTGCAGAGAGCAGGTGGATGGTGGGCCCCGTGCAATGGCAGGAGATGTGCTGAAGGCAGTTCCGAGAGAGCCTTGAAGCTCTTCACCCCGCGCTCCTCTTGTTAAAGGAGTCAGCTCTCATTAGGCGCTGCACATGTGAATCATTTTGCAGAATTAAAATAGCACTGAGCTGCAGCTTCTGTTTTCTTACCAATTATATCACATCACTTGTTAAACACAATTTGTGCTCTCCTGCTAGGCAAGTAATTTAAATTGTAGCGTGAGAGGTCAAGAGACTGTGCTGCAATCAACAAATATTTAATTTTGATATTATATGCAAAAAGAACAAAATGGGATCAACCGAAGCCTCAAATTATTTCCCTTTCCTACTCAGAACTTTTTTTTTTTTTTTTGCCTTGCCGCGCTATAATGTGATTATCTGCTGTAACTGCAATGGCTCCCTTTCAGGCTTCTTGGAATAACATGATTATTCAAATCCTCTGCTTTCGCTCTGATTGCCTCAATGGCTGGAGCACTTGTAGCATCCAGGCTTCCATTCTCTACATGGCTACACCTGTCTGCTCCATGACAGAGTCGGGCAGCAGCGACCTCACTTTAGCACAGCAAGCCAGCATTTAATGCACTCCCTTAAGTGGACCAAATTATATCTTTTCTCAGATGCCATTGTTGGATTAACATGCGCTTTTCAGGAAGTTCACCGCCATTAAGCACCAGCAAGCTTCTTGTCATTTTTAGCTTTTTACCGTCTACCCATTATTTATGGTAGATTGAGGAAAGGTCTGTCCTGAAACAGTGTGGCAGAGGCAAAACAGAGAGCGGCGTAATGGAAACAGAGGGAAATGTCGAGAACAACAGAGCACTCCTCCACTTTAGACCATGCAGCTCCCTGTCCATCAATGCAATATCTCTTGTAATTTGACGTGCTGCTGAATTTTAAAAATCGCAAATGTTTCCAAGTCCTTTTTCCACATATTTTCACGTATTATTTCACTCACAGAACAAAGACGCATTGTTGTTTCGCAGCTGTGCACGTTTAATTTGTCTCTAAACTGTCAACAGTTAAAAGAAAAATGCGTGTTTCTCATTTACACTTGCTTAATTAAAGCAGCAGTTAGATTACGCTGTCTATCTATAAAATGTTATTTATGTGTATTTTCGTGCATGAGCATCTTCACAGACTTAGTCGAGCCATGTAATAACCCACTAAGACGAGAGGGGGCGCTGTCGCTAATGCTGGCATCTTCTTCTTTGCCCTCAGTGCTGAGAAGCCGCCCAAGTGAGGGCATTTCTCACGTGCAATGGAAAAACTTTGTAACTGCCATTTTGTTCAAAATTTAATTTTTTTTAGTTTTTGGAGTTACTGGGTCTTTCCTGATGTTCTAAGGTAGTGGTGATGGCCAAATATGTCTTCATTCCAATCAAAGCATGATGGAAGAAGCTCATATGTACAAACTGCCAGATAAAAACCTAGCAACTGCACTGACCAATGAGGAAAGACCCCTTACCAATGAAAACGTCGGATTACGATCATGTGATTAAAATGCTGTGACTAGGAGATGTCATTGTTTCATGAAAAAAAAAAACAATATTGTGTACATGAAGCTCGGGATAAATGAAATCTAGAGATCGTTAATTATAGGGGCGACATTATTTTTTCAATTTACCAAAAACTCGAAAGATGTGATATACTGGGTTTTTCCACCGTTGATGAGATTTGACCCCGCCCCTTTCCGGTCCGGTCGCCATAACACCCCGGGCATTATTGGGTAGAGCTGGAGCTCCGCTAGCAGTGACTGCCACACCACATACGAGTTACCTGAATTCCCACATGCGGGACACGCGGTGAAGAGCGTCACTTCATTTTGTTTGTTTTCCTTATCCATCTCTTTCCTAGTTCATTTATATATATATAAAATCCAACGTCTGTCTGTCTGTCTGTCTGATTTCACGAGAGAACTACTTAGCGGATTTCTTTTTCTATAATTTGCTTGAACATTACAGTTGATTTTGTGACTTCTCTCATCGTGCTATCATAGTTTTGCTTACACAAGCGAATAATTCACGCTAATCCAAGAGACAGGAGTGGAGAGCCGTGCAGGGCCCTCCTCACTCACTCACTTACTCACGTGCCAGCTTCCATTCGAGTCGCTCTACCTCTGCATTTTGGAGCATAACTTGCACTTAGCTAGCGATACCTGTTTGCTTATTGGTTTTAAAAGTTTTCCCTGTTTTACTACCACACAGGCAGAATTGTGGGGAACAGCTAGCATATACAGGATGACACAGAAAAACGGGAACTTTTGAAATGCGTAGTGGCAGCCATGTACAGTTGGCAGCACTGCAGAACAGGGACCTTGAGCTGTAAACAATCTCGCCATTTAGTAATTTAGTAATCAACTGCAAGGCAATCAATGGCAGCTGTGCGAGAATTCTTCGGTAACCGTGTCATCTCAAGATTCGGTGACATTCCCTGGCCCTCAAGATCACCGGATTTGTCCGTTTGTGATTTTTTTCTTGTGGGGCTACCTTTTAAGAGTCGGGTCTACACGACTCGGCCAAGGACACTGAATGAACTGAAACGAAGAATTCAAGATGAAATTCGTGGTATCCTAGCTGAGATGTTGCAGCGATCAATGGGGATCCTCAACAGCAGATTGGAAGAATGCATACGTACAGGAGGACGCCATCTACAGGACGTCATTTTCAGACATTGATAATTTGGATTACTGTCTCTTAAAAGGAAAGTTGTAGTGCTTCAATTGCTGCCAATACATTTTTTTTGTTTGATTTCTTCTATTTTTATCGGGTTTTTCAAAAGTTCCAGTTTTTCTGTGTCACCCTGTAAGAGGTGTGGCAGAGAAGTAATGAGACTGGCAACACTGCAAGCGATCTGGCAACGCTGCGCTGTTGTCCTTGATAGAGCACGTGTATCAGTACCCTCCCATAGCTCAGTGCGAGTTTCAACTCCTTCCGTTAACTATGTGATTTTTGTGACTGCTATTAGCGAAGTTGTGTTTTTGGTTGTGCGTCACGCAAAATGGAACAGCGGAATTTGGAGCAACGTTGTGCCATTAAATTTAGTGTTAAGCTTGGAGAATCGGCAAGTGTGACGTTTGAAAAGTTAAAACAGGCCTATGGGGAACATTCTTTATCCCGAGCTCAAGTTTTTCAGGGAGGCCTTCAACTTCAAAAACCAATGAAAACATCGAACGTGTGAACACTCTTGTGAGATCAGACCGTCGTTTAACATTAAGAATGTTGAGTGAACAATTAAATTTGAACAGATTTACCGTTCATCAAATTTTGACTGAACATTTGCACATGCGAAAGGTCTGTGCCAAAATGGTGCCAAAAAACCTCACAATTGAGCAGAAGGACAATCGAAAAAACATATTCCTGTGGTTCCCCAGCCCCCTTATTCACCTGACCTCAGTCCGTGTGACTTTTTCCTTTTTCCTAAACTGAAAAATGTCCTCAAAGGACGTCATTTCGGGACTTTAGAAAACATCCAAAAGAGTGTAACGGACATGCTGAAGACCATACCGGTTGAAGATTTCCAGTGCTGCTACTAACAGTGGGAACAACGTCTCCATCGGTGTGTGGCTGCCCAAGGGAGCTACTTTGAAGGGGATAACATTGATGTTTGAAAAAAATAAAAACTTTGGTAAATAAAAAATCAGTCTGATTACTTTTCTGCCACACCTCGTATATACACATGTATGCACTTAGGGGACACCTTCAAGGCTCTATTGATGTTAGAAGTTCCACTCCAGGAGGAGAGCTGGCACTGTCGCTAACCATCTTTCTGTTTTTGCCTGCATCTCTGGGAGACAAAACCTTGAAGACTGATGACCACGCCCTGACCTCGGGAAGTTCTGCCCCTTCCTGAGGCAGACTGCTATAAAGTCGAGTCCAGAGATGAAGTGGGCGTTCACTCTGTGAGATCCATTAGAGGGAAAAGGACTGATCAGAGACAAGAGAAATGGAGAGTGTAGGTGATTGTTGCCAAATATTCTTTTGTTATTACTGTCTCTTATTTTGACATTCAAAGGGGATTGCTGGGGTGGTAACACATTCCTTGCTCCCATATTTGAGTTATCACTGGCAATAAATACTGTAAATATATATCTCATGTGGAAGTGTGTGTATCTGTCTGTCTGGCCTGGAAGTGCAAGGCTACAACATGAAGCTCAAAGAAAGCGACTCTGTCGCCAAAGTGAAACCGCCGAGAAAAGAGAAACTCGCTTATCCGTTGATAGAGAAGAGAGGCGAGCATATCGGGAAAACGAAACATCCGAGGAAAGAGAACCTCGCTTAACCGCTAATGCACAACTGATGCGATTGATGGATTGATGTGCCAGAACCCATGGTTTCTAGGAGCCCGGGCTTTTTAAAGCAGGGGCTTACACAGCTAGTATATGAAGCAATGGTCTTTACAGACATTAGTCCCAAGCAGAATTGGCATGACAGACAAAAGAATCCTGGTGATCAGCATATGGAAAAGACATCATTGGGCCTGGAACTAGAGGCGATGTCATCGGGCCCAGAACCAGAAGTGACATCATTGGGCCCCGGAACCGGAAGAGACATCAACGACCCAGGCGGAATTTCAAGAGGTTTGGTCTGCAGAGGAAAAAGAGAAAGGATCGGTACACTCTGCCACCCCTGGTCCGGCATGGAATTATCCTCTTTTGAGCCCTTTTGCCGTCTCCTATGCACATGTGTGTCTATATATATATATATAGTACAGGCCAAAAGTTTGGACACACCTCCTCATTCAATGTGTTTTCTTTATTTTCATGACCATTTACAGCACTCCATCACTCTCCTTCTTGGTCAAATAGCCCTTACACAGCCTGGAGGTGTGTTTGGGGTCATTGTCCTGTTGAAAAATAAATGATCGTCCAACTAACCTGACTTCTGCACAACACAACTGCTGGTCCCAACCCCATTGATAAAGCAAGAAATTCCACTAAATAACCCTGATAAGGCACACCTGTGAAGTGAAAACCATTTCAGGTGACTACCTGTTGAAGCTCATCGAGAGAATGCCAAGAGTGTGCAAAGCAGTAATCAGAGCAAAGGGTGGCTATTTTGAAGAAACTAGAATATAAAACATGTTTTCAGTTATTTCACCTTTTTTTGTTAAGTACATAACTCCACATGTGTTCATTCATAGTTTTGATGCCTTCAGTCATGAAATAAAGAAAACACATTGAATGAGGAGGTGTGTCCAAACTTTTGGCCTCTACTGTATATACAGTATATATATATATATATATATATTCCTTGTCTCTGAAGTCTGTCTCATCCTTTGCCTGTGAGGTTTTGCCTCCAGCCCTGCTTCACACGGCTTTACCTGCGATCAGTAGCAACTCAACCTGCTACACTTTTTCCTGGCTCTGTGAGCTAGAAGCTCTGCCAGTACCTGTGCCCCCATGCCATATAACAGCATGTCCCGTGAGTTGCCCCTCATGAAGAAAGGCACTACATATAATCTCCTCTAGAGTTCTGTGTGCAGTTATGGTCTCCAGGCTACAGAAAGGACATGGCAGTGCTAGTAAAAAGTCCAGAGCAGAGCGACTGGGCTGATTCCAGGGCTTACAGGTGATGAGTTATGAGGAAAGATTAAAAGAGCTGAGCCTTTACAGTATGAAGACATCCCGGCCGGGGGCCACAGGAGAAAACAAGGAGGAAAGTTTCGAGACAAAACAGGAAAATGAATAATAGTAAGCCAGCAGGAGGCCAGCCATTACACTGCAGATAAAATCTAAAAGAATGCTACAAAGAAGATGATACCAGCCTCTTTGCCTTTTTATTTATTTTTTTGCTCACCACAGGGAAATGCCAAGGAGCGGTGAGTGCTATCGACAGACTTCACAAAAGGTGATTTCACACAATCGGCCAGTTTTATGTGACTGATATACAGAGTGAGTAAGCTGGAGACGGAATTCTAAGGGATTGAACGCTACAAAGACAGCACTCGGCCTTGGTCTATGCCAGCACCCAGACACTAACCTTGAATCAATGCAGTTGAATGTAATCCACTTTTAAATGTACTGTAATTGAAAAAGTCAATAGCAGTGACAAAATCCACTTCCTTATATACGTAAACAATGTTTTATAATAGTGTGACGGAAACCAAGGCATCAACGGCCCAAATCCCCCAACACAAATACACCAAGAGTCCCGGGTGTAAATAAAGGGTGGTTTATTCAACCCAAATTCCTTCTACAGTAGTACAAAGTGGCACAAGCACAGGTTTCTTTCACCACAATCCGCAATAATTTCTTCTCCTTCCAACTCTTACCACCTCACTGCCGTCGTCCTGTTGAGTGTTGCCTTTTCTTCCTCCCAGCTCCGACTCACCTGGACAAGGCAGTGTTGTCCCTTTTATTAAGGACTCGGGTGTACTTCCAGTGCCAGGGCCACTGCCCGATGTCCCATTTTAGGTGAAGCATCTCCCTGCAGCACCACCCAGGGGTTCCAGCAGGGCTGTTTTGCCAGACTACACTTCCCAGCATGCCTTACTGGTTCCATACTGGGCTGTTGCCATTTAACGAGCTGCTAGGGGGTAAACAGTGCCCAGTGTCATCTTCCAATTCTGGTGGGCTGTCCGTCCCTTTCTCTTCCCTGGCTGGGATGACTGTTTGTCTGTTAGGAGCCTCCCGTCTAGGTAAGGAATCATCCCCTCTTCTGTCCGGGATGCCCATCCAGCCCCTGTGGCATCTAAAATAGTAATTAGAATAGGTCAGAAAGTATAGAAAGCAGTGTGTGTTATCATTCATGCCAGGGAAATGTTGAACGTCACACAGAAATCCTTTTCACCTCACGTAAGACCAGAATCCTGGAGGTTTTATTTTCTTTTAAAACCTGCTGATGCCAGTTTGTTTGATAATTCATCTAAATTAATTCAATGGAACAGATGTGATACATTAAAGCTTTCTGCCTTTTGAAATCTGTAAAAGCAATCCACTGCTCCTTTTTTGGTGTTATCTAAGAAGTTATTAATAGGTTCCCCTACTATATTTAATATTGCCGTATTTGGGCCTGGAGTAGACGTTGCCCTCATCAGCCATTTCTTGCTCTATTTTTTTCCCATAAATTCATGCCGTGTATTTCATTTCACATTAACTTTCCTTTCAGTATCTAGCCACAATTATGTCGCATTTTATTCTCTACACCATACATGTTTTTCAGATGGTGAGAGACATCTGACTCCCACTGTTTGGCTCACATTGATTTTTCGATTTTTTTCTAATTTTCCTCACACGTACGGTAGCTCCTTCAACAACCTGAATGCTATTTTAGATCATTTTTCTGGAATTTTAAAATGGAGTTACCTGAAAAGTGGAGCAAAACATACAAATCCTTGTCATAAAATAGGCAGAAAAATCTCACAATCTGTGACATCATGAAACACTAAGGTCTGTGTGTGTGTGTGTGTGTGTCCAGTCCCTGCGAGCAATCTGATTGGTTAGTTTAGCTTTGATGGGATTGGTCAGTTCGAATTTGCTGATGTGATCAAAAGAAGAAGTGTAAGTGTGGGACATATGATGAGGAGGAGACACATGTCGTTACCAGACGGGTGCCAATCAGGTAGGCACAGGGAGGGTCACCTTCAAACACCATCTCGAAAATGATGACAGAGACTGAGAAGCAGGCTTTGCGGGAGCGCGCTTAACAGATGGTGCGTCGGTCGAGAGAGGGTCAGACACACGTGGATGTCGAGGAAAGACGCTGAAGGAGAGATAGCAATTACTTTTTAATTTATTCTGTTATCTGTGTTTGACAGGTCACATGGCTAGTGTCAAATAAAAAAAGTCGGGAGTGGTCTCCCCTAGACTTTCTCGTAAAGTCAGATATGGGGTTAGATATCCTGGCGAAATTAGAAGTAGATTCTTAAATTAAGAAACCGACTCCTATAGCTCAGCGTCTCCTATCTTGTATTGAATTGACATTCCTTTTGTCCACGTGTAGACTTTAATACGTTAAACTGCTCTTTCCAGGTGTCTTCCCGGTTCTGAAGGTTGTCCGAGTCTTTTTACTGCCTCTTCAATGACTGCCATTCCTCCAGTTTTAGTGTCATCTGTGAATTTCACAGGTTTGCTAACTATACCAGAATCAATATCATGTAAATACATTAGAAAAAGTAACAAGGGTCCAAGGACAGACCCCTGAAGGTCTCCACTGATGACCTCATTCCACATGGAGGATTCTCCTCTTAATCTGAGCTCTTTGTCTCCCAATAGTTAACCAAGTAGAGATCCAGTTTGGTAGTCTACCTCTGATGTCTACAACTTCTACTTTCAGAATTCCTGGTCACTTTATTTTCACTTTGAGTTAGTGTTGTTTGTTTACCAAATGAAAGGAGCTTCCTAACTTCACTTCTTCTTCTTCTTTCGGCTGCTCCTGTTAGGGGTTGCCTAGTTGTGGATATTCCATACATGGCACATTTATAAGTCCATCCATCCATTATCCAACCCGCTATATCATAACTACAGGGTCACGGGGGGGTCTGCTGGAGCCAATCCCAGCAAACACAGGGTGCAAGGCAGGAAAAAAATCCCGGGCAGGGCGCCAGCCCACCGCAGGGTGCGCACACACACACACACACACACACACACCAGGGACAATTTAGAATTGCCAATGCACCTAACCTGCATGTCTTTGGACTGTGGGAGGAAACCCACGCAGACACGGGGAGAACATGCAAACTCCACACAGGGAGGACCCGGGACATTTATAAGTTCTCCTGCAAATCTATGATTGTTTTAAGGAAGATGAATTTTAAAGGAAATCAAACATACAAACATTATCATTCCAGCAGACAGCACATGACTTGTCCACGTAGTATCAAATGATCACATAACATGCAAGGTTTGTTGCTAATATTATTCCATCGCTGTCACATCAATATTTTTATGAGTTTATTGTTGTCCAACGTTTCTGAAACATTCAGCCTTTCCCGGGATGTGCGTGCCAAACTCTGCCTTGACACCATCTTCTGATAGCTCTTAGCGTGTTAAGATGGCTCACAAGTTCTCCAGGATCCTGGTGAAATTAGAAGTAGATTCTTAAATTAGTAAACCAATAAAACGATTTTCCTCTGACTCCTGTAGCTCAAAATCTCAAATCTTTCTTCTTCTAATAATACGCTACCGTGGCTGTCCGTTTGTCTGTCCAGGATTTTAAATTACCTGTAGCTCGCAAACCATTTGAACTATTGTCCTGAAATTTGGTACACATATACTAAGTGATGTCTACTATGCACTTTCGGGGTGATGATTGAGCTCCAAGGTTATTCCTCTTTTTATTTTTATTTTATTGTAGAATCAACTCTCGGCAGCTGCCAGCAGGGCAGCTGTGTGGCACATATGTATGGGTGCCATTCTCATCCCTATCACCTTCTCTGTTACTTCCCCTACCTCTTCATATCTTAAATCATTTTTGAGGCAGATTGAAGACTTAAGTGCCAGCTTAAGTGAAACATTAAATAAAATGTACAAAGTAATTGCAACACAAACACTGACTTAATTAGTTTTAACGTGAAAAGATGCCGAAGGAAGAGAAGAAGTGGGCCGCTAGGGTGGAGAAGAGAAGAACTGCTCAGGAAGGAGCAAGTGCATCAACCTCTGAGCAAACGAATGATAAACGTACAGAGAAAGAAAGAGGATGAAAACTAGGAATGCTCAAATCTGTTTCACTCTGAGATTTTGGAGCCAGGTAGGACTGTTTTCCTACTCTGAGAAACTTGCATTTGATCACCTGACTGAATGTGAAGTTAGATCCAGAGAACACATAATGGGGCAGAGCTTTCTTTCACACGCTTGTCTTCCCTTCTCTGTTAGATGATAAGAACAGAGTGACACTGCATGAAGAAGATGCACCCAACCATGTGCAGCTGAATCCAAGAACAAGAAGAATGGAAAGTAAAAAATCGGGAGTGGTCTCCCCTAGTCCTTCTTGTATACTCAGATATGGGGATGGATATTTGAGGAGTAAACTGCAAGACCATGAGTCTATTTTTATATTATGTACATTAAAGAATCCTCAACAAATCAAATCAAATTAATAATATATTGAACAATTAGTAGTAAAGTTGAAAAAATCAAACTCTGCAGCTGCATGAATAAAAGATAAAATACCACTACCTGTTCGTGGAAATAGCCCAAAGGTTGATAGAAAAGGAAAGATGGAAATTGATATTTGTCAAAAGAGTTTAAGGTAGAATTTGTTGTCTTTAGTTTCTATAAATGTTGCTAATTATAGAGGATCTAATTTGTTTGAAAATGGTTATAAAATTCCATTGGGCAGCCATCAGGGCCGACTGTTTCCCCCACTCTGAAGTGAGTTAATAATGTTTAGTAATTCTGAGAGTGTCAGAGGTTTATCCAGTCCCACAGCACTTAGAGCATCTAGCTCTGGGATCTATAATAAGTCAAAAATGATGGTGTCTTATCTTCTTCAGACTGAGTGGAATATGAGGACTTACAGTACTCTCTAAATGTGCGGGTTATACAGGGTGATCCAAAAAGAAGAAGGTTTATTCTACAAAAACGCTTCAAGATAAAATTAATTTCCTGACAACACAAGAAAGAGTATACAATAAATAGATTTTGTTCAAGGTGGTGGCCATCATTAGCGATACACTCTTCAAGACGATGTCTGAACGCTTGCATGCCTCGTTAGACCGTTTTAAGGGGAATAGCAGTGATTTCATGGCGAATAGCGTCCTTGAGAGCTTCAAGGTTTTGAGGTCGGTGTGTGTATAACCTTTGACTTGAGAAGAAATCACACAGAGTAAGATCAGGGGAACGTGAAGGGCACCCAACATCACCACTCAGGGAGATCAGCTTCCCCGGAAATATCTCTCACAAAACTTACATGGATCTTCGCACCGTATGAGCTGTCACTCCATCCTGTTCAAATCAGGCATCCACCACGTCCATTTATTCCAGTTGTGGCCACAAAAAGTTCTCTAGCATTTCAATGTACCATTCTGAAGTGACAGTGACTGTTGCTCCCCACTCCTCAAAACTGCCTCATTCGGGACTCCATGAGCAACACAAAGTCAAACCAGCAGTACCCAAGGATTCCCCAAAGAGACACAGTACCAAATGAGTCCAGTCTTCGTCTCAGGTCACTCGATAGCACCCATGTCTCTCAACCATATAGCAAGACGGGAAGCTCCAGGACTCTAAAGACTTGGACCTTCGTCCTTTTGCAAAGATATCAGGAGCGCCACACACCCCTTTCCAGCGACTTCATGACCCCCCATACTCTCCCAATTCGTCTACTGACTTCATAGGGAGAGTCACCAGAGACATGAATGTCACTGCCAAGGTAAGTAAACCTCACAATGAGGTTGACACTTTCTCTGCAGACAGACCCACTGCTGATGGCTGTGCCAGAGATGTCATTAAAGGCCTGGCTCTTTGGTTTTAATCAGGACACTCACAAGCCTAGACACTCAGACTCCTCGCTCAGTCTCTCGAGCACCCCGATCAGAGCCTCAATTGACTCCGCGAAGATCACAGCATCGTCAGGAAAGTCAAGATCTGTGAAAGAGCAAGCTAAATAAAATTAAGTCAAAGGAGTTAATTAGCACAAAAAGTGGCCACTAATTAAGACAAGGGTTAGAATGAAAACCGGCAGCATCAGTAGCATTCCAGGACCAAAACTGGAGAGCCCTGTGCTAAACAAAGGTAGGAACAGTGATGCACTCAATGAAACATAGGAGTTTCCATGTTTTTCCTTTGTCTGCATGGGTTTCCTCTGATAGTCCAAAGACGTAAACAGGGGGTGAATTTGCATTGTTCAAGTTGGCCATCTGTGGTGGGCTGGCACCCTGCCCGGGGTTTGTTTCCTGCCTTGCGCCCTGTGTTGGCTAGGATTGGCTCCAGCAGATCCCCATGACCCTGCAGTTAGGATATAGCGGGTTGGATAATGGATGAATGGGTAGCAGGTGTTTTTCTTGGAATGCAGTGTTCTTCTTCCGCCATGCCAAGTGCTTTTTGTTACGACCAAATAACTCCATTTTTGTCACATCAGTCCAAAGCACTTTGATCCAAAATTAATCTGGCTTGTCTAAATGAGCATTTGATACAACAGGTGACTCTGTTTGTGGCGTGAGTGCAGAAAGGGCTTCTTTCTCATCACTCTGCCATACAGATGTTCTTTGTGCAAATTGCGCTGAATTGTAGAATGATGTACAGATACACCATCTGCAGCGAGATGTTCTTGCAGGTCTTTGGAGGTGATCTGTGGCTTGTCTGTAACCATTCTTACAATCCTGCGCATATGCCGCTCCTGTATTTTTCTTGGCCTGCCAGACCTGCTGGGTTTAACAGCAACTGTGCCTGTGGCCTTCCATTTCCTGATTCCATTCCTTACAGTTGAAACTGACAGTTTAAACCTCTGAAATGGCTTTGTGTAGCCTTCACCTAAACCATGAGACTGAACAATCTTTGTTTTCAGATCTTTGGAGAGTTGCTTTGAGGATCCCATGCTGTCTGTCACTCTTCAGAGGAGAGTCAAAGGGAAGGAAGCACAACTTGCAATTGACCACCTTAAATACCTTTTACCACTCGTGATTGGACATGCCTGTCTATGAAGTTCAAGGCTTAACGAGCTCATCCAACCAAGTAATCAGCATTGAGCAGTGACAGGCATTCAAATCAGCACAATGACAAGGGGACCCACATTTTTTGCACTGCCAGTTTTTCACATTTGATTTAATTTCATACAACTAAATACTGCTTCACTAAAAATCTTTGCTCGGAAAACACCCTAGAACTCTGATGCTCCTAGGGAACGAAAGACACACCACTGCTATCTTTCTGTTGAAAGGAGAGTCAATTATCATGCAGGCTGAAAGGGGTTCCAAAACTTTTTCATACGACTGTATATATACTGACTGTATACTGATACAAATGGCATGATGTTATTGTTCATTATAACTGGGCTACTTCAGGGCTGTTTTTAATAAAATGTTAGGCTACAATTCCATCCGATATCTGTTGTCACGCACGAGCGCATCGGGAACAGTTGAAGGACCGGACACGCAAAGCAATGAGACCGTCGGGGGATGAAAACAGTGTACTAACCTCTCTCTCTCTCTTTCTCCCTCAGAAAAGACGAAGCGACGCCGCCATAACACCGCCCGGAGTAAACAACAGTCTCCACTTCCGGGTTCCTTTCTTCCCTCCGGTCCCTCAAAGATTCAAAGATGACGTCACGCTCCCATCCACCACCACGTCTACCCAGCAGCCATCACGCTTAATTTCCGGTCCACCCCTTTATATTGTCCCTCCAAATCTGCCATCTTTGTCTTTGTTACCTCATACAATCATTTTTTTGTTTTGAGAAAAAGACCTGTTTTTGCTTTGTTACAGTATACGGGGCCACAAACCCCAAACCTTGCTAAGAGTTGTTTTCATTCTTTCACACTGTCAACCCTGCTTGTGATGATCACAAGTCACTAGAACCTCATTTGAAAGGCAATGCTTTGGGTTGACACTGGAATTGTCGTAACCCGGTACCCTCTACTATTAACTAGGGTTTGACACCACAGCCCTTCCTCTGTTTTGATGTTTTGTTTATGTTCATGCAATGTCAAAAAAATATCTCTATAAGACTATTCAATGCTCTTTAAGTTCTCTCACATCCATGTTTGGTAAAGCAAATGAGTGCCTGAGAGAACATAATGGACAATTGTTTATCTTCAACTTTTTGAAAAATGCATTATCAAGAAGTAGTGTACAGCAGCTTCACAATGAACCATTATCAGCATGTTATTTTACAGATAATTTAGAGACCTGCCATGGAATCTGAGGTACAGCTTGCCATAGCAACTGTGATTACTTGTGCTTAACATCGCATGATTGCTGTTCAGGTGGTCATTTAATAATATTTTATGAAGCAAGTAGTATGACACTGTCGACCATAATTAGACAAAAGAAGAAAAAAAAAATGCTTTCTTATAACCTCAGAGGTCAAAAATAAAACAAGCTTATTATAAAACCATCTCTGCTTGAAATGAACACAGAAGGTTTGGGGAAGGCATAAAGGAACTTGTCACAACCTCGATTTACTTTGGAAAGAAAATTACATCAGAAAATCTCGTTATGACAGAGTGTAATGTAGCCTTAACCCTAACCATAACCCTGATTTAATTTGGCAGCCTTACAGTAAAGTGAAAAGTTAGATAGATAGATAGATAGATAGATAGATAGATAGATAGATAGATAGATAGATAGATAGATAGATAGAAAGGCACTATATAAGATAGATAGATTTAGTGTTTTGGAAGTCTTCTTAAATCCCTTCCTAGACTCATAGACATCTAGAACCTTCTTTGTGAAGGCCTCAGAGTGATCTTTTGATCTGAGGTTTTTCAGTGATCTTCCCAACAGTAAAATGGTCGATTTCCACTTGTTTGTAGTTCTTTCCAAATTCGTTTCCCAGACTCATAAAACCCTTTCATGGATGTCTCAGAGAGCTCTTTTGATCTGAGGTTTTGGATGATCTTCCAGATAGTGAAATGGTTGATCTTCAGTATTTCAGAGGTCTATTTAAATCCCTTCCCAGACTCATAGACATCTAGAACCTTCTTTGTGAA
>JANRMT010062824.1:450725-463074 GCA_026402145.1 Polypterus bichir lapradei | reverse complement strand
CCTTCTCAATTATATAATGCATGTTTTCTTCAGCGCTTTTTGGGGCTCTTCCTGGTTTTCTACGTACTGCGTGATTACGTGGGAGGCGTGATGATGTCAAACTCCGCCCCCACGGGTTTCAAGCTCATCTCCATTACAGTAAATGGAGAAAAACAGCTTCCAGTTATGACCATTATGCGTAGAATTTCGAAATGAAACCTGCCCAACTTTTGTAAGGAAGCTGTAAGGAATAAGCCTGCCAAATTTCAGCCTTCTACCTACACGGGAAGTTGGAGAATTAGTGATGAGTGAGTGAGTGAGTGAGTGAGTGAGTGAGTGAGTGAGTGAGGGCTTTGCCTTTTATTAGTATAGATAAACTTGATGCATTAGGATTAAAAGTCAAGACGGAGGTAAAGAACTTAGGGGTAACTGTTGACTGTAACCTAAATTTTAAAACACATATTCATCAGACCACTAGGACAGCATTTGTTCACTTAAGAAACATTGCAAACGTTAGACCTCTTATATCATTGAAAGATGCTGAGAAATTAGTTCATGCTTTTGTTTTCAGTTGTCTAGATTACTGTAACGCACTCCTCTCAGGACTACACAAAAAAGACAAAAAATCGTTTGCAACAAGTGCAGAATGCAGCTGCTAGAATCCTAACTAGGAAAAGAAAATCCGAGCACATTTCTCCAGTTTTGATGTCACTACACTGGTTACCTGTGTCATTCAGAGTTGACTTTAAAATACTGCTTATGGATTACAAAGCCTTAAATAATCTCGCTCCATCTTATATATCGGAATGTCTGACACCTTATATTCCAAATCGTAACCTTAGATCCTCAAATGAGTGTCTCCTTAGAATTCCAAGAGCAAAACTTAAAAGAAGTGGTGAGGCGGCCTTCTGCTGCTATGCACCTAAAATCTGGAACAGCCTGCCAATAGGAATTTGCCAGGCTGATACGGTGGAGCACTTTAAAAAACTGCTAAAAACTCATTATTTTAACATGGCTTTCTGATAACTTCACCTTCATCTAATCCTGATACTCTGTGTATTCAATTCGTTATAATAACTATTCATGATGGCTCTAAAATCCATTCTGACCCCTACTCTCTCTTCTGTTTCTTTTCCCGGTTTTCTCTGGTGGCGATCTGCACCATCACCGCCTAATCAAAGCACCGTGATGTTCCTACACTGATGGATTAAAAGCCAGAAGTCTGCATGACCGTCATCATCAAATCCTTCCGTGAGAACCCTAAATACAAAGAGGACTGTTTCATTTATGTTAGGTAGAATGTCCAGAGGGGACTGGGCAGTCTCATGGCCTTGGACCCCCTGCAGATTTTATTTTTTTCTCCAGCTGTCTGGAGTTTTTTTTTGTTTTTTTCTGTCCTCCCTGGCCATCGGACCTTACTCTTATTCTATGTTAATTAGTGTTGTCTTATTTTAATTCTTACTTTGTTTTTTATTTCTCTTATACTCATCATGTAAAGCACTTTGAGCCACATTATTTGTATGAAAATGTTTTATATAAATAAATGTTGTTGTTGTCAGGAGCCTCACAGCAAAGTTCTCCATAATCCAATATCCATACTAGACTACATGATGACTTAATAAAACGTATTTTATTACAATGACACTACTCAATAACACAAATAATAATAATATTAAAATACCTAAAAAACAAAACAAGCTTCCCACATTACGACTCTTATAGAATTCAAACTCCTGATGCTTGCACACTCAACACCGACTATCATTGTGGGGTGCATAAGTCACAAATCGACCTCACGCCTTCCACTTCACGTTATTTTTTTCTATGATGTATCCATTTGTATCGAATTTCAAAAACATCTGCCTTTCATCAAATTTATTCATATTTTTGAATGCCTCCAGTACTTTCCTAAGATATAATATTCTGAATTATCTGAAATGTAGCAATGAGCACCGGGATGATTGAAAGCACTGTGAGAACGGTCATAAATTATATATCAACAATCTCTTTTCCTTATTTCATTTTGGTATCATCTAGGGTTTTCTAAATACAGCATCTGAAACTTTTTAGAAGGCTTTTCATACACAGAATTAACAATGCTATAGTATACCACTCTTCTGAGATCCATATAATTCCCCCCTGAATATTATTGAAGAGTATAATCTCTCAAAAAAATTATCATTCTGGCCAGCATATTTTATACTAAAATCAATTTAGTATCCCTACGCTTTTCTAAGTGGAAGATATTTAGGATTTTCTGTCATCTAACCCGGCAGTCCCCCATGACCGATACCACCATAGTACAATTTATCTAAATGGCATCAATTATGTAGTAGTGGTAGTCGTCGTAAGTTTAGTGAAGGTTTCACTGAAATAGTTCAAAAAGGTCTGCATTTTGGAATCATTTTTAATGTTTTTTCATACAAGGAATGATAAGCCAAGAAACTCACCTGGATTCAAACCACTCACTCTCAGCCGGTGGACAGCGAATGTGCCCATCACCTCGGAAAATGATATGACTCGATGTGACTTGGTTTATTCTTAAGTAGTTTTTAAAATGTTCATTTCTGCTTTTCTCATCTTCTTCTTCTTTCGGCTGCTCCCGTTAGGGGTTCCTACAGCGGATCATCTTCTTTCATATCTTTCTGTCCTCATCATCTTGTTCTGTTACACCCATCACCTGCATGTCCTCTCTCACCACATCCATAAACCTCCTCTTAGGCCTTCCTATTTTCCTCTTCCCTGGCAGCTCTATCCTTAGCATCCTTCTCCCAATATACCCAGCATCTCTCCTCTGCACATGTCCAAACTAACGCAATCTCGCCTCTCTGACTTTGTCTCCCAACCGTCCAACTTGAGTTGACCCTCTAATGTCCTCATTTCTAATCCTGTCCATCCTCGTTACACTAATTGCAAATCTCAGCATCTTTAACTCTGCCACCTCCAGCTCTGTCTCCTGCTTTCTGGCCAGTGCCACCGTCTCCAACCCATATAACATAGCTGGTCTCACTTCCGTCCTGTAGGCCTTACCTTTCACTCTTGCTGGTACCCGTCTGTCACAAATCACTCCTGACACTCTTCTCCACCCATTCCACCTTGTCTGCACTCTCTTCTTCACTTCTCTTCCACACTCTTCATTACTCTGTACTGTTGATCCCAAGTATTTAAATTTATCCACCTTCACTAATTGTACTTCCTGCATCCTCACCATTCCACTGACCTCCCTCTCATTTACACACATGTATTCTGTCTTGTTCTTACTGACCTTCATTCTTCTCCTCTCTAGAGCATATCTCCACCTCTCCACGGTCTCCTCAACCTGCTCTCTAGTCTCGCTACAGATCACAATGTCATCAGCAAACATCACAGTCCACAGGGACTCCTGTCTAATCTCATCTGTCCACCTGTCCATCACCATTACAAATAACAAAGGGCTTAGAGCCGATCCTTGATGTAATCCCACCTCCACCTTGAATGCATCCATCACTCCTACCGCAGACCTCACACTTCCCTCGTGCATATTCTGTACAACTCTTACGTACTTCTCTGCCACGTCCGACTTCCTCATATAATACCACAACTCCTCTCAAGGCACCCTGTCATATGCTTTCTCCAGGTCCACAAAGATGCAATGCAACTCCTTCTGGCCTTCTCTAAACTTCTCCATCAACACCCTCAGAGCAAACATCACATCTCTGGTGCTCTTTCTTGGCAAGAAACCATCCTGCTGCTCACTAATCATCACGTCCCTTCTTAACTGAGCTTCCACTACTCTTTCCCATAACTTCATGCTGTGGCGCATCAATTTTATTCCCCTGTAGTTACTACAGTCCTGGACATCCCCCTTATTCTTAAATATCGGCACCAGTACACTTCTTCTCCACTCCTCAGGCATCCTCTCACTTTCCAAGATTTCATTAAACAATCTGGTTAAAAACTCCACTGCTATCTCTCCTAAACACCTCCATGCTTCCACAGGTATGTCATCTGGACCAACGGCCTTTCCATTCTTCATCCTCTTCGTAGCTGTCCTTACTTCCTTCTTGCTAATCCATTGCACTTCCTGATTCACTATCTCCACATCATCCAACCTCTTCTCTCTCTCGTTCTCTTCATTCATCAGCCTCTCAAAGTACTCTTTCCATCTGCTCATCACACTATCCTCACTTGTGAGTACGTTTCCATCTTTATCCTTTATTACCTTAACCTGCTGCACATCTTTCCCAGCTCGGCCCCTCTGTCTAGCCCACCGGTCCTTTTCTCCCTCCTTAGTGCCCAACCTCTCATACAACTCATCATACGCCTTTTCCTTAGTCTTCGCCACCTCTCTCTTCACCTTGCGCCTTATCTCCTTGTACTCTTGTCTACTTTCTGCATCTCTCTGACTATCAGAATTCTTCTTTGCCATCCTCTTCCTCTGTATACTCTCCTGTACTTGCCCATTCCACCACCAGGTTTCCTTTTCCTCCTTCCTCTGTCCAGATGTCACAACAAGCGCCCTTCTTGCTGTCACCCTTACTACATCTGCTGTAGTTTCCCAGCTGTCTGGTAACTCTTCACTGCCACCCAGTGCCTGTCTCACCTCCTCCCTAAACTCAACCTTGCAGTCTTCCTTTTTCAACTTCCACCATCTGGTCCTTGGCTCTGCCCTCACTCTCTTCCTCTTCTTGATCTCCAACGTCATCCTACAGACCACCATCCTATGCTGCTTAACTACACTTTCCCCTGCCTCTAATTTGCAGTCTTCAATTTCCTTCAGATCAGCTCTTCTGCATAGGACAGCATTTCTCTGCCTTTAAGTATTTGAGACCCGAGTTTTCCCCCACCTAACGGTTTTTTGAAACCCTAATAAAATGTATTCCTATATTTTTTGCTGCTGATACACCGCTACAAGTTTTATTATACCTACTTAACTTTAATCAACATTTATCAAACTCTATATTTATTTTTCTAGTATCAGAATATAGTTTAAGTTAATTTGTTTCGGTTTCAATAGATGTATTCTTCATATTTTTGATTCTTGTTTTCTTTTTTTCATATCTTCACGCCCCCCTTTTTGTTACTTTGTGCCCCCCTAGGGGGTCCCGCCTCACAGTTTGAGAACCACTGGCTTAGGGGGCTAACCTCTTTCTTGCCTTTCTACTTGATTGCAGTCATTTTCCCTTTCTGCCATGAAGCTACATGCCCCAAGTTGAACCTTCTGGCGTCTAAATTCACCAATGGTGGTTCATGGACTTTCTCATATTACGCCTCGTGCGTCTCATACTTGCAATTTTTTCATATTGATTGTATTGATGTCGTATCTCTGTTGGGGTGCCCACATTTATGCACCTGTCTAATTTTGTTCTATTAATCCAATAAACTTAATGTCACTGCTGAAATACTCCTGTTTCCATAATGCATGTCAGATATTAAAAGGAAGTTGCTACTTTGAAAGCTCAGCCAATGAGAAACAAAAATCCAAAGAATTAAGAGGGGCCCTGCGGTGGGCTGGCACCCTGCCCGGGGTTTGTTTCCTGCCTTGCGCCCTGTGTTGGCTGGGATTGGCGCGAGTTGACCCCCGTGACCCTGTAGTTACGATAAATCGGGTTGGATAATGGATGGATGGATTAAGAGGGGTTCCCCAACTTTTTCATATGACTGTACAGTATGTACTCTAACTGCAGCATGATGAAGGAAGATGAAAATATTTTTTCAGCCATATTATTATTTTCCCATTTCACTAATAATAAAATATTATCCTGTTATATTTTAATACCAGAATCACAGCTTTATGCAGGGACAGGCATGAGGTAGACATATCAGATTTGTTTTTTTTATTTAGGCCCACAAGTATTTCAAAACCTTATATAAAAGCTTTAAAAATATTGCATTTCTTTTTTAAAAAAAACTATCAAATGAAAACAAGTGACCAGCCTGCCAGTAGCTGAAATGCTGGTAAGAGATGCCACACAGCTGGACGGAGTCTAGTGAGGTATTAGTCTGAAGCGGATGGCATTTTATAGTCATTTTAAATTGCTGAAGGCGTGCTGAGAACTGAGTGCTGTGCTGAGATAACAGCACGGCTCGGAATGTGAAAGCAGCTGATCAGAGCAGGATTTTTTAATAGCCGATTCATACTTCAGTTTAACAGACTTTAAAGTCAGTTTTCTTTTAATTTGGTTTTACAGTTTGCATTTTTACTGCCCTTCCTGACTAATTATTTGTAACCAAAGGACAAAAACAATAAAGCCTACCACCTGACTGCTGCAGACAGTGACAGTTTTCTGGGAGTTTAATTGGCTCGTCTGTGCAGGGTTTTCAGCCTCTAAAAAGGCTGTGTGCTGCATCACCTCAAAGCTCTTGGGCCTCATCAAGAAATGTTTCCAAACCTTTAGAATAATGCAGTAATGTTTACAGAGTCAACGTCCTCTGAGTCCAAATACTGTACTCTGTACTGAGTTTTGACAATGTGCAGTGCCTGTTGTCACGCATGTGCATCTGGGAAGCTCCTTCCTGGCTCTGGTGAGGAAAGCAATTCCACCCCAGGATGAGAGGGGGCGCTGATACTAACGGTATTGTTTCATTCCCTAATAGCATTGAAGTGCTACTAAAGCAAGACCTGTAGCTCCACCTCCTGCCTCTGAGAAGACTCCGCCCCTGCCAGCACCAACTCAATTCAAACCAGGCTACCAGGGAGGCGGGTGTCAGACCTTGACTGGCGAAAGAGGAGGACAGAGCATCCGATTCCCAAGCCACGAAAACACCAGAGAGAATGAAACCAACCAGAGCCCATTTTTGTTCTGTTTTGCTGCCACGCTGCCAAATTTCAGTTAGTATTAAACAGGGTGACTCAACTTTTAGCCTGTCTAAGACAGTTTGTTCCCAGCCACGTTACAATGTATGTAATCGGGGCAAGGGCAGGTTTTATCATGACTAAATTATGTTGCCCGAGCTGGGTACTGCAATTGTACTAAAATATTATTCATTATTTAACAATCAGTGTGCCAAATAATACTAAAGTTTAATGTAAGTAGTGCATATACCGGGGATCTTATAATCCAGTCCTGGAGGACCACAGTGGCTGCAGGTTTTCATTCTCACCATTTTCTCAATTAGTGCCCTGTTTTTTGCTGCTAATTAACTTCTTTTAAATTCATTTTCATTGACTTGTTTTTTAAGATAATTTCTTCATCGTTCCTCTGAATTGCTTCATTTCTTTCCTGAAACAGAAATGAAATGTGAAGTGAGTGAGCCAACAGACGACCAACTAAGTCAGGGCCTCAAACTCCAACCAATTTCACTCCAACCTGTTGCCTAATTAGGCGCCGATTCTTGTCATTAATTAAACCCGTTCGTTAATTCCATGGCTTGTCATAGCTTTACGCTTGCTCATACAGTTGAACCATTTCTATACATTCAGGAAACTGTCGGCCTATCCCGTTTACAATCTGCAAATGGGTCTCTCGGTCCATGCATGTTAGCTAAGAGCTTATCCCAAAACACACACTGACTTAATTAACACACTGTATTTCAGCTATAGCTAAGAAAGTTCTATCTCATTTTAACTTATAGGGGTTGGGAGGCTAGACCATAATCTATAGCGATGAGAGAAAATCCTATTCTATTCAAATTAAGCAATCACTAATGTGAGTTTATCTTAAAGCATTAAGTCAACCTGCTTTCCTGCACTATCTTAGTTATCGGTCCCACTTGTGTTGTGCCTCTGATTGTCTCATTTCTTATTCTGCCCTTCTTTGTATCTTACACATCTATCTCGACATTCTTATTTCTGCCACATCGAACTTCTTCTCCTGCTGTGCTCTCTTTACTGTCCATGTGTCGGCTCAATACATCATTGCTGGTCCTAAAAACCTGACCTTTCTAAGATTGGTTCTTACATATTGTAAAACAGTCCTGAATTTTTCAAAACATTCTGCCAATCTATGGCAACTCATAAATATTCATGATTGGGGCGGAGCCTTCAGTCATTGAAAATACTAAAACTGGAGCATCAGTTAAATCAAGCATTAGTGACAACAATGTGAATCGGTCATCAGATGTGGGCAGCGGGAGTGAAACCGATGCAAATGACGCTGTATGATCAAACCAATCGCCTATCACATCACAAGCTCTCAATTAAGACCAAGATCAAGGTTCTGGCCCCAGATGTTCACGAGGAATAGCATGACAGATGGACAACACTTAACATTTCATATGCAGTATCTACAATATGATAAAACATTGAATTCTGTGTGGACAGTCCCTCAGAGTGATCTGATTGGTCAGTTTACATACCAGCATCCATATCCAAACAATAGGGCACTTCTGGAGAACTTAAGTCATTTTCAACACCGATAACCTCCTTAGTGTTAACCCATGGTGTCTCTTGGGCTTGGAATTCTATATCAATACGGTTAACCCCGAGTCTGTACTCGGGTTCATCTGTTTTGGTTAGATATGGAGTGTTCTTTCTTATTTCTGCCACATCCAACTTCTTCTCCTGCTGTGCTCTCTTTACTGTCCATGTGTTGACTCAATACATCATTGCTGGTCTTAAAAACCTGACCTTTCTAAGATTGGCTCTTACATACTGCAAAACCAGTCCTGAATTTTTGAAAACATTCTACCACTCTATGGCAATTCATCAATATTCATGACTGGAGCGGAGCCTTCAACCAAAACACACCATATTGTGTAAACAAGAAGCTGTACAGCCAGTTATTGAAAATACTGAAACTGGAGCATCAGTTAAATCAAGCATTAGTGATGATGATGTGAATGGGTCATCAGATGTGGGCAGCGAGAGTGAAACCGATGCAAACGGCGCTGTATGACCAAACCAATCGCCTATCACATCACAAGCTCTCAAGACCAAGATCAAGGTTCTGGTCCCAGATGTTTGTGAGTAATTTCATGACAGATGGACATCCCTTAGCATTTCATATATTTAATACATGATAAAACACTAAGGTCCCTCAGGGAGATCTTATTGGTCAATTTGACTTTGGTGACACCACGATCGAATAAATTGCAAGTATGAGTCCATGAACCGCCATTGGTGAATTTAGACACCAGAAGGTTCAACGTGGGGTGAGTAGCTTCATGGCAGAAAGGGAGAATGACTGCAATCAAGTAGAAAGGCAAGAAAGAGGTTAGCCTCCTAAGCCAGTGGTTCTCAAACTGTGGGGCGGGACCCCCTAGGGGGCGCAAAGATGTGAAAAAAAGTGAAACAAGAATCGAAAATATGAAAAATACATCTATTGAAACCAAAACAAATTAACTTAACCTACATTCTGATACTAGAAAAATAAATATAGAGTTAGATAAATGTCAATAAAAGTTAAGTAGGTATAATAAAATATGCATCTATGATATATCATTAATTAAAATAGAACAAATTGGTATTAGTGGGCTCCTTTCAAAAAAACGTTAGGGGGGCGCGTTTAAAACTGTTATGAAAACTCGGGTCACAAATACTTAAAGGTTGAGAAATGCTGCCCTAAGCACTGATCGCAATGCAGCAACTGTCAATGATTGTGACAGGGAAGATGCGGATGTCACTGAGCCTTGCCCTGTGGTAGCCTACAATGACACAATGGGTGGGTTTCGATTGTGTGGATCAGGCACTGACTTTCTACTTTCTCACACTCACGCAACAGAAAGAATACGAGAAAAGTGTGCAAAGAAATAGATGCTGTCCAGGTAGAAACATTAGGCTGTGCGTTGGTAACTGCCACACGAAGGACTAAACCTGTAACAGTACTGCCGTATCTATGTTAACGTCACATTTCTTTTATACAGAGTAACGTGTTTTGTCATTGAAAAAAAAAAATCATTGCTTTTGGCTCATTTTCTAACATTACAATAAGAATTCTACAAACACTTTGAAATAAAAAATGGATATAACCACTGGCATCCATGATCTTAGTGAAAACATCGATCGATAAAATTCAAAAAACCCAGGAACAGTCAGGCCAAAATGAAACCCTGCCCGTGCTGAATCTCAACCTGTAGTAATTATCTTAGTAATTATCTTCGGTAATTATGATACTGAAATATACTGAAAAGATGAGATTTTAAACCTGCAGATCTAAGCAGACAACTTCACAGAAGTCTGTCCACTCATTACAGCCCCAGATCTGCTCTCGTGATAAACTGTAACTCTGAATCTTGTTAATAAAGTTAGAAAAATTGGGAGTGGTCTCCCCTCAACTTTCTCATATACGCGGATCGAAATTTGAGGAGTAAACCGCAAGACAATGATTAAACTTTTATATTATGTACATTAAAGAACCAACAGTAACAAACCACATCAAATCAATAATATATTGAATAATTATTATAAAAGTAAAGAGCTGAATAAATCGGACTCTGCAGCTGCATAAATAAAAGGTAAAGCACCGCATCGAGTTAGTGGAAATAGCCCAAAAGTTGATAGAAATCTACATTTTTGTACCTAATGCATGTATGCAAATTTGGTTGGCCTAAGTGAAAGCGTACTCAAGTTATCGTGTTTAAATACACACAAAGACAGACACACATACAGACATAATTCCAAAAATGGTATTTTCAGACTCAGGGAGGTCTAAAACGTCAGGATTCATCAAAATCTCGAAATTGAATTTTTGGACAATTCCAGTACTTTCCCTATACTTCGTATACGAGAAAGTCAGGGAAGTCTAAAACATCGAGATTCATCAAAATCTCGACATCGAATCTTTGGATGATTCCAATACTTTCCCTATACTTCGTATACAAGAAAGTCAGGGAGGTCTAAAACGTCGAGATTCATCAAAATCTCAACATTGAATCTTTGAACAATTCCAATGCTTTCCCTATACTTCGTATACGAGAAAGTAAGGGAGGTCTAAAACGTCGAGGTTCATCAAAATCTCAACATTGAATCTTTAAACGATTCCAATACTTTCCCTATACTTAGTATACGAGAAAGTCAGGGAAGTCTAAACCATCGAGATTCATCAAAATCTCAAAATTGAATTCTTGCATGATTCTAATACTTTCCCTATACTTCGTATACGAGAAAGTCAAGGAGGTCTAAAATGTCGACATTCATCAAAATCTCAACATTGAATCTTTGAACGATTCCAATGCTTTCCCTATACTTCGTATACGAGAAAGTCAGGGAGGTCTAAAACGTCGAGCTTCATCAAAATCTCAACATCGAATCTTTGGATGATTCCAATACTTTCCCTATACTTCGAATACGAGAAAGTCAGGAAGGTCTAAAACGTCAAAGTTCATCAAAATCTCAACGTTGAACCTTTGAACGATTCCAATACTTTCCCTATACTTTGTATACAAGAAAGTAAAAATGAACAAGATGAGTACAAGCTGGGGCAGAATCAGAATACTTGTCAATCACAGACTACTTAGCATAATTACCCAATTATCAAGAGCTTCAAGATGAGTGGTGCTTGACAGGTGGCTGTTGCAATGTGCAGTATGTTGGTGTCTGCAACTTCACTGAACACCTTTGGGATGAATCTAGAGTGCCGATTGCAAGCCACGTCTTCCCATCCAATATCAGTTCAGACCTCACAAATGCTCTTTTGGCTAAATGGGCATAGATACCCACAGACATGCTCCAAACTCTTGTGGAAAGCCCTCTCAGAAGAGCAGAGGCTGCAAAGTCGGGGTTGGGAGAACAACTGTGGTTTTGGAATGGGATGTCCAACAAGCTCACATAGGACTGACTGGCAGGTGTCCACAAACTTTTGGCCATATTGTGCACATTATGTCACCTGGCACATCGATATATAACCACAATCCAGAACAAGTGTCCAAAGGCAAAGGAAATATCAATAATAAAGGTTTTATTAAATTTAAACTTATAGAGAGGGATAAAGAGAGGACAGTGGGGCACTTTGGACTTCAAACCCTGAGGATTGAGGGGTATCAAATCTGTGTAACCCTGAGCACATCGCTTTACACTGCCTGTGCAAAATTGAACACAAAACAAAACAAAAGAAAAGTAACGAATTGTACCTCAAATGTTGTGAGTCACCTTTGATAAAAGGGTCAGCCAAAGAAAAGAAATAATAAAAGAGTGTGAAGAGCAAGAAAATAGATAGATAAAGGAAACCCAATCTGACCCATGGGGGTCTAATTAATAAATAATAATAATAATAATAATAATAATAATAATACATTTAATTTATATAGCGCCTTTTCCATGTTCATGTAGCACAGTGTTTCACTCTCATTCACTGTCCCTCTTGCTATTACTGTAAAACACACTTCTCTTTCACCTCCATTAACACTTTTGCTAAATATCTGGGGGGCTAGCACATAGGCAAGGTGCTTTATAAACAAAACATTATTATTATTATTATTATTATTATTATTATTATTATTATTATTATTATTA
>JANRMT010062824.1:356309-381926 GCA_026402145.1 Polypterus bichir lapradei | reverse complement strand
TTAGACATGTTTGCAATATTTATCTCAATATATATAAAATCCAGGAGTGGACTGGGTCTCAAAACTGGCCCGGGCATCCTTCAACGAGTGATGAGGTGACGAGGTTGACCCACTCGGCCCATTATTCATTGTAATTTTCTTAAAATTTGTGATGAGTACTCGGCTCGCTACTTGCTATAAGCCTATGATATGAACTCTATTTAAACTGTTGCCAAACTTAATCTGTACACTGTTGTTTAGACACAACTTAAAATTTGACGACATGCCTAGAAATAAAATGTAATGAAAAATAAAAATTTAGCAACACGGCTTACCCGTTAGTAGGGTACATGTCAAATGTCAATGTCATGACCAAGTGCCAGTACCCTAGTAGGCTAGTAGCTGCTCATTTACAATGGATATATTATAACCGAGGTTATAATGAAAACCTCACATGATTGAAAGGTTCCATTAACTTAACGATAAACTAGAAATGTTCCGTCCTGGTATATAAAATTCCTATTCTGTGCTTTATAACTTTATTTCATCATATTAATAAGCGCAGCTGAAAACCACTTATCGCTCACGCCGACGACCAGTGAACAATAAAATACATAATACATAATCTAAACTAATTATTAGTATCGAAGAATTTAAATACTAGATATGAGATAAAATAAATTTCAATAATGCATATGCTAACCGAAAAGTAGCAGTATGAAACAGAAATCAGCAAAAGACAGTTTTGACCAAATTTTCTGCTGCCTTATTATGAACTGATGACGTAATACGGTATATTATATAGGATTATATAAATCGCAGTACCGGTAATGTTTAGTAGTTTAGAAAATTTATTTTAATGTCAAACAGTAACCATCCATCCATCCATCCATTATCCAACCATCTATATCCTAACTACAGGGTCACGGGGGTCTGCTGGAGCCAATCCCAGCCAGCACAGGGCGCAAGGCAGGAAACAAACCCCCGGGCAGGGCACCAGCCCACCGCAGGGCGTGCACACACACCCACACACCAAGCACACACTAGGGACAATTTAGAATCGCCAATGCACCCAACCTGCATGTCTTTGGACTGTGGGAGGAAAATCACGCAGACACGGGAAGAACATGCAAACTCCACACAGGGAGGACCCAGGAAGAGAACCCGGGTCTCCTAACTGCGAGACAGCAACGCTACCCACCGCGCCGCCCACAAACGGTAACCAGTACATAAAATTTATTTAGACCAGAGTTCGCGGCCCACGGGACATTGCCCAAATGCCCTAATGGCCAGTCCGCCCCTGATAAAATCCCACGTCTGTCTGTCTGTCTGTCTGTCCGCTGTTCAGGAGATAACTGCTTAATGGATTTAGATCGGGTTTTTATTCAATAATTTGCTTGAACATTCCGGTTGATTTTGCGACTTCTCCCATCGCCCCAAGTATCATAGTTCGCTAACCGATTTATTACCGATTCATTTGTGCGAATCCGAGACAGAGGCTTTGGGCTGAGGGGAAGGTGGCGGGCCCTGGTGATTGATGGAGATATCATGGCCACGTGCTTTTCTCCCCACACGGGGCCGCTCTCCCGTCAGAGTGGAAAATGATCAGATATATTTTTATTTATAATATATATTTATATATATTTTTTATTGCTTTTTAAAGTTTGTCCTCTGCAGTGGGTTGGCACCCTGCCCGGGATTGGTTCCTGCCTTGCGCCCTGTATTGGTTGGGATTGGCTCCAGCTGAACCCCGTGACCACGTGTTTGGATTCAGCGGGTTGGATGATGGATGGATGGATGTATCACTGTTTAAGAGGGGGTTTCGGAAGAGCAACCGCGTCTCGTTGGGGTGCGTTTAGCCCCATTCTTCACAACACGAGCAACAGAGACGTGAAGTGGCTGGCACGTAGCACAGACAAGGGGGGGGGGTTGGTGAGCGAAGCAAGCAAGGGGGGTAAGCCCCCTAGTATCTTTATATTTTGATAAAGTCCGCGTGTTATCTTGCAAAAATGTAGCTGAATACTGTAATGCGGCGGTTCTCAACCTGTGGGGCGCGCCCCCCTGAAGTAACAGAAAAGGGGGGCGCAAAGATGTGAAAAAAAGAAAACAAGAATCGAAAATATGAAAAATACAAAACAAATTAACTTAAACTACATTCTGATACTAGAAAAATAAATATAGAGTTAGATAAATGTCGATAGAAGTTAAGTAGGTATAATAAAACTTGTGGTGTATCGGCAGCAAAAAATATAGGAATAAATTTTATTAGGGTTTCAAAAAAACTTTAGGGGGGCGTGATTAAAACTGTTATGGGTCGCAAATACTTAAAGGTTGAGAAACGCTGCTGTAATGAGAGAAATCCAGTGTATGTTAACATTTTTTTCATTAAATTCGCGTGCACATTTATGCCGGTAATAGCGTTTGACGTAACCAACCCCTGCATGCCGTTGGTCAGCCCTAGGCCCCGCCCACCCCTAAGGCCACCTCTGCTCCCCAGAAGTACTTCTGGGGGCTGAAGAAAATTCAAGTTCTCCATCTGACCGCATGGACGGAAGGACAGAAGCACTTCCGGGTCAGACCATCTATTAAGGACTGCTGTGAACCCAGCAAGCGAGCCTGAGTAGGGAGGAGGTGGACAACGCTTGCTGGGAGGTGAGGAGAAGGAGACCAAGAGAACAATATTGTGTATTGTGCTTGTTTACTTGCCTGTTTATTGTGGCTGTGGTGCTTAGGGGAGCCCTGTTCAAGACGAGAATTATTAAAACAACTTCTCGGTGCTTTTACTTGGAGTCTCGAGTGTCTGTCTTTTGGGCTTAAAGGGGCAACAGCGACCCCTAGCGTCCACAGCGGCTTGTTAGTGAGAAGGCTTGTTTCATATATAGGGTGGTCCTGATCTAATTCTGCAATTTTCATTACGCTATAACTTATTAAGTTTATTACATAGAAAATCGCCCAAAAAATCCCAGACCATCGAGAAGTGTATGAACTGACGACATGAAGAATCGTCCCCGCATAAATCAAAGTCATCCAGACGATCTGGATCTGCATAATTAGATCTGGACAACCCTGTACTTAGAAAAAAGTTGCCAATCGGTGGTAATATTTACTTTTGTACAAAGGAATTTGATGTGACACACAGTTTTAAAGGCCGCTGGTGTGGATGGCTGCGCAATCGAAGCGGCAGCAGCTGCTGACTTGCATTCCTGTCTGGATCTGCAATGTTAAATTTCCTTTCTTTTCTCTTTTTTTTTTTTGGCCATGCTGACACAGCGTCACATATTTATCTAAAGCCACCAGACCAAAACTCACATGTCGCAGATGTTATACTTGGCTCCCCTGGTTTTGTTGGGGAAAACGGATGGAAGGAAAGGGTTAATTTATAACTAATCAAAGGCCTGTGTTTGCATGCTGCCTATCAATTTATTTTTTTCGTTTCCCCCGACGATCGGATCAGCAGTAATCATGAATTGCAAGGTGGCTAAAAATAGACAAACCTTTCCGTGCCGGCGACATTCATACACGCCGGCTTTGATTGATGTTTCACTTAGGGACACTGCATGACACGAGCGGCGGGTTCAGATATGTCATATTTTCGCAGCATGCGGATGAGTGACAGGGAATTATGAATTGCTTCTCATTTGAGGGGTTTACAGGTAATTTGTTTTTTTCGAGTTTATCCAGTACTCAAGACAATCTCTTTAATTCTTTCAAAATTGCATGTTGAAAGGACAGGGCTTTAAAGCGCCTTGCAGTTACGATGTGTGGAATTTTTCCCCTCTTGTAAAGCGAGCAGCCTAACGGAGAAGGCTTTACATTTTAACATTTACTTATTTGACTGACGTCTTTATCCAAGGCGACTCACGACATTTGAGATACAGTTGGTTCCATTTGTTTTCTTTTTCCAATTACAGTCCAGCAGGTGCCTTGCTTATGGTCAGGGCCGTCTTAATGTATGGGCATGCTGGACAGTTGTCCTGGGGGGGCTTCATGCTATTCTATGTATGCTGTGACTTGCTGAGTGGTTGTGTAGGTAGGGGTCCCAGTGCAATGCTTTGCCCGGGCGCCTATAATGCTGTTAAGATGGCCCTGCTTATGGTCACATAGTAGGATTTGACAGTTGGAGACACTAACCATCCTCACCTTGGAAGACCATCCACCAACATTCTCCTTCCATTATGAGGGCATCCCAGCCGAGATGCCAGAACCCAAGGATTTCAAGTCCAAGGCCTTAACCACTATGGCACCCCGCCTGTCTGCTTTAGGCATCCAATCACTTACAGGCTGCCAAGCCCCCATTTACGATTCAGTTCAGGTTTATCCGAGAAGTCCCGGCTCACAGTTTACATTCCAGTTCATCCCAGATGTGTTCAGTAGGGTTGAGGTCAGGGCCACTTGTGTTTCTCCATGTCTTTATGGGTTTGGGTTTGTGCACAGGTACAAGAGATGTGACTTTTTCAGACAGATACCGTTATGTCCCGTGAGACGAGACTTTGTGCCAACAGATTTAACCACGCCTGGGGCCGGAAATAAAAGACAAAGAGTAGATGACAAAGTTGAACATCGTAAAGAATACAAAATGTTGTCGTGATACACGGCGGTGGGTTGGCGCCCTGCCCAGGGTTTGTTTCCTGCCTTGTGCCCTGTGTTGGCTGGGATTGGCTCCAGCAGACCCCCGTCACCCTGTAGTTAGGATTCAGGGGGTTGGAAAATGGATGGATGTTGTGATACACATGCAGAGAAGGTTAGAGATAATGAAAGTACTAAAATTGGAAAGTCTCAAAAAAATCGCATTAGCGCAAACAAACGGAAATTATTACTCGGTGAAATAATGGAACAGCAAATATATTGTTCTGATTTAAACTTTAAGTTGGAGACTTTTAGATTGTCTAATTCGTGTTGCCATCACGAAAAAGTAATGTTTCTTCCCAATGAAGAGGTGTAGGACACGGGGTAAAATCACCAAGAAGTTGATTTAATTTCTTCTTCTCTCAATATTGTGCCCCAAAGCACCACAACCACCACAATAAACAATAAATCAATAATAACACTACAATTCTCTCCTCCCAGCAGCTCCATCACACTTCCTCCCAACTCCGGCTCTCTCCTGGGTCTCCACTTAGTCCTTTATATAGTCCTTGACCCGGAAGTGCTTCCGTCCTTCCGTCCATGTGATTCACCAGCACTTCCGGAACAGATGGAGACTTTTATTTTCTTCAGCCCGGAAGTACTTCTGTCCTTCCGTCCCCTTGTCTTGGGAGTACTTCTGGGCTATAATGGAAACACAAGTCCCTGTGTCTCCCTGCAGTGTCCTCTGGTGGCACCCACGGTACCCAGCAGGGGCTGTGAAGCCAAACTCCATTTCCCATAGCGCCCTGCGGGAATACAATACAATACAATACAATACAGTTTATTTCTGTATAGCCCAAAATCACACAAGAAGTGCCGCAATGGGCTTTAACAGGCCCTGCCTTTTGACAGCCCCCCAGCCTTGACTCTCTAAGAAGACAAGGAAAAACTCCCAAAGAAAAAAAAAAACTTTTTTAACAACAACATTTAATTATATAGCACATTTTTATACAAATAATGTAACTCAAGTGCTTTTAGGGAAAAAAATGGAAGAAACCTTGGGAAAGACAGTTCAAAGAGAGACCCCTTTCCAGGTAGGCTGGGCGTGCAGTGGGTGTCAAAAGGAAGGGGGTCAATATAATACAATAAAATACACAGAACAGAATTAAAGGAATCCGGGGCACCGCTAAGCTGCAGGGCAGTTGCCATCTAGTGTCCTGGGGGTTTCGACTGGGTTGAACTGCCAGCTGTCTTTCACAATCTATATACTGCAAAAGACACAAGGAAACAGCAAAAAGGTTTGGGGTTTCCGGCCCCGTATATTGCAGTCACAACAAAAATAACTAGGGTCAAAATATATAAACAATAAACGTTCATATGCGCGACGCCATACAAGACGTCGGCGGCCATTTTATAAGGGAGGAGCCGGAAGTGGAGGAATGCTGGGAAGGAACTGTGAGGGAGGATGGGACTGATGATGTCAAGAAAGATGGCGGCGGAAGGGCGGAAGTAGCGTACTGCGGGAATGAGGCTTATGGTGGCGGAGCGTCTTTTTTTCCTGGAAGAAAGCAAAGGAGAAAGGTTAGTACCCCGCCACTCCCTGCCGGCGAATGTCTCCCGAAGCGTGTTAAGGTCCGTCCGCAGTCTCCTATTCGCGCGTGCGTGACAATATATAATTCACTAAGGCAAGACACCCATGGAAAGCACGCCGGAAGGGGTGTGGATTCACTAAGCCGCCGACAAGTAAGACGCCCATGGCGCACGCAGGAAGGAGCCACGCCCACCAACTCTAAGACCATTGGATACGACGACAACTCGCAGAACCACGCCCACCAACTCAGACGCGATGACACATGAAAAACGGCGTCATTTATGTTCGTCTGTCGTAGAGTCCACATGCACCTCTGAGCCACGTTGACTGTTCATTGAGGCATGTTTCTCGCGGAAGTGAATCGCTATATGCAGTGTGTAAAACAGTTTGCGAGGGGTATCCCATGGGATCCTTAAAACAATCCTTTAAAACTGAGGTTAAAACACAATGAAGGAAGCAGTCTTTAAAAACCAATAAGCCCTGTGCCTCTGTTTCATTACCGTCTCACCTGCTTCACCAATGCAGGCCCCGCAACAGTCGAGACGCTCTCTCAGCAGCTGACCTTCTCTGTGCCTGACCAGTTCACACACAGGCAGCGCCAGAGACAGACAGGGTCACACACACAGGCAGCTGGTGGGCGGGTCTCCGTGAGTTTCTCTTGCGAGCGGGCACATGACCAGGCGATGTGTAGGCTTCAAGAATGAGGGTGGACGCGGCAGGACTATCTAAGAACAGGCATGTTTGTCACGGATGTAAATCGCTGTATGCGGCGTGTACAACAGTTTCCGAGGGGATTCCCATGGTCTTACAGTTGGTGGGCAGGTCTCTGTCAGTTGCTCTTGCGACTGGGCACATGACCAGGCAGTGTGTATGCTTTGAGTGCGAGGGTGGACGCGACAGGACCATCCATCCATCCATCCATCCTCTTCCGCTTATCCGAGGTCGAGTCGCGGGGACAGCAGCTTAAGCAGAGAGGCCCAGACTTCCCTCTCCCCGGCCACTTCTTTCAGCTCTTCCGGGAGAATCCCAAGGCGTTCCCAGTCCAGCCAGGAGACATAGTCCCTCCAGCGTGTCCTGGGTCTTCCCCGGGGCCTCCTCCCGGTTGGACGTGCCCAGAACACCTCACCAGGGAGGCGTCCAAGAGGCATCCTGATCAGATGCCTGAGCCACCTCATCTGACTCCTCTCGATGTGGAGGAGCAGCGGCTCTACTCTGAGCTCCTCCCGGATGACTGAGCTTCTCACCCTATCTTTAAGGGAAAGCCCAGACACCCTGTGGAGGAAACTCATTTCAGCCGCTTGTATTCGCGATCTCGTTCTTTCGGTCACTACCCATAGCTCATGACCATAGGTGAGGGTAGGAGCGTAGATCGACTGGTAAATTGAGAGCTTTGCCTTATGGCTCAGCTCCTTTTTCACCACGACAGACCGATGCAGAGCCCACATCACGATCCGCCTGTCGATCTCACGCTCCATTCTTCCCTCACTCGTGAACAAGACCCTGAGATACTTGAACTCCTCCACTTGGGGCAGGATCTCTCCCCCAACCCTGAGAGGGCACTCCACCCTTTTCCGGCTGAGGACCATGGTCTCGGATTTGGAGGTGCTGATTCTCATCCCAGCCGCTTCACACTCAGCTGCGAACCGATCCAGAGAGAGCTGAAGATCACGGCCTGATGAAGCAAACAGGACAACATCATCTGCAAAAAGCAGTGACCCAATCCTGAGTCCACCAAACCGGACCCCTTCGACAAATTCTGTCCATAAAAGTTATGAACAGGATCGGTGACAAAGGGCAGCCCTGGCGGAGTCCAACTCTCACTGGAAACGGGCTTGACTTACTGCCGGCAATGCGGACCAGGCTCTGACACCGGTTGTACAGGGACCGAACAGCCCTTATCAGGGGGGACAGGATAGGGGCGACAGGACCATCTAGGAAAAATCATGTCGCGGATGTGAATCGCTGTATGCAGTGTGTAAAACAGTTTGTTTGTCGCAGATGTGAATCGGTGGGCGGGTCTCTGTTGGTTGCTCTTGCGAGCGGGCACATGACCAGGCAGTGTGTATGCTTCGAGAGCGTGGGTGGACGCGACAGCACCATCTAAGAAGAATCATATTTGTCGCGGATGTGATTCGCTGTATGTGGCGTGTAAAACAGTTTGTCGCAAATGTGAATCGCTGTATGCAGCATGTAAAACGCTGTATTGTATGTTGCCCTCTCCAGAGTTACATCTTTTCATTCACCTACAGTCGTATCCCCAAAACCAACCCCATTTGGACAACTGTGTCTTTCAGGAAGTGTTCACCCATCAATTTATAATTATGCGGCGTATGCTACACCGCGGGTTGGCTAGTATATTTATAAATATTTTAGTGGGCTCGAAACTGTCAACTGCCAGACAGTGTTCAGAAGCCATTAAGAAGGCTAACAGAATGTCAGGTTATATAGCGCCTTGATGTGTGCAGTACAAGTCACAGGAGGTTCTGCTCAAGCTTTATAACACACTGGTGAGGCCTCATCTGGAGTCCTGTGTGCAGTTTTGGTCTCCAGGCTATAAAAAGGACATATCAGTACTAGAGAAAGTCTAGAGAAGAGCAACTAGGCTGAGTCCAGGGCTACAAGGGATGAGTTATGAGGAAAGATCTGACTGAAGTGTTTAAAATGATGAAGGGAATCAGTCCAGTGGATCGAGACAGTGACTTTAAAATGAGTTCATCAAGAACACGGGGACACCGTTCGAAACTTAAGAGTAAATTTCACACAAACTTTAGGAAGTTTTTCTTTACACAAAGAACCAGAGACACATGGAATAAGTGACCAAGTCTTGTGGTAGGCAGTAAGACGTTAGAGACTTTCAAAGCTCAACTTGCTGTTATTTTAGAAGAATTAAGTTTATAGGACTATATAGGCTTTGTTGGGCTGAATGGCCTGTTCTCATCCAGATTCTTCTAATGTTCTAATGTATGTGGAGTCTGCATGTTCCTCCAGTGTCCACGTAAGTTAATGTCTGGGTTCTTCTTTCTTCATCACACATCTACAGTATGTAAAAAGCGTTAGTTGGTGACCATAACTTGCTATTTGTGTGATGGATTGGCCTGTAAGTTGCCAAGCCAGGGTATCTAATTACAGTCATGGCAGTCCACTGCTTCACAGTCACTTACCATCCTGGGTTCAGATCCACACAGCGGTCCCTGGCGTACACCCAGTGCTTTCGGGATTCTCTCCAGACCTTGAACTGGATTCACCCGGTTTGATAAAGAATAAACGGAGAGCCCAACTTTTCATAGAATCACAAGAGCCGAGGTGATCTGAGTTATGAAAGTCCTGCCGGTCACCGACACCTGCATGCCGGGACTAGCATAGTTTATTTGTCAGACAGAGACGCCGATGTAATATCTGTTTATCATTTCAAGGAAGCTTTCAAGCACGCTTTTATTTAGTCGCAATAACGCAAGAAAAGTGCTGACTTCCACTCGTTAAGTTTACGGCAGCGATCAAAGAGGCACTCGGCCGTCCCTGGGCTGCAGATTTCAATTTGTCAGGGGGGTTGGGGGGGTCCCATTCCGGCTTTGTGCTTCACGTTCCGTCAGTCCTGCCACCCGATCGAAACCGAGCCGGACTTAACGTCTTTAACATCCATTATTTTCCCCTTAGTTGGTTTCTATAACCCAGCAATCATTTCATGGGGTCAGTCGAAGGTACCCAAAAGTGCACCTCTGCATTCCTTTGGTGAAAGCCCTGCTTTGCTGAGAGGGGTGGATTTTTTTTCTGAGGACAGACCACCCGGTGTCTGTTATTCTGTTACTAAAAAGATGATAAAGCATGAAAAGACGTGGAGAAGAATTCACTGTGGTTAATTAAGCAAAGGGTGCTCTCCATCTTGAACTGCACTTTTTAAAGATTCCATTAAGGATCCAAGACATGCTTATACTAATTGGCAGAAAATATTGAAATGTTGAGATATGCTTCAAGAAGACATGCGGACCTCCCAAGACAACGTCGTCAAATATCAGAATTTAAAAAGAAAGCTGCCAGCATTGCCAGCTATGGCTTCCTGGAGCAAAGGCAGGTGGAGATTATTAAGGTTGACAATGACCTGTGAAGGGTCCGGGAGAAAGCTACTGTATGCGAGTTCTAAAAAAGGTACAAGCAAAAAGTCTGGGGACTGTGGTGGGATTAGCGTGACCAGAGGACCAGTGCGGGTGGTTCCCATGTGGGCAGAAATGAGAATGTTGAGCTACAGAATAAAAGGGACAATCCGAGGTAGAACAGAAGTGGGAGAGATATGTAAGGAAGTACAGGAGCAAGGGAGGAGGTGGTATGGACACGTGATGAGGAGAGACAAGGAATAGGTGGGAAAAGAATGATGGGAATGGAAGTCCAGGGGAAGAGAAAGTGAGGAAGGCCAAAGATTAGATTAGATTAGATTAGATTCACTTTATTGTCATTACACATGTATAAATACAGGGCAACGAAATTCAGTTTAGCATCTAATCAGAAGTGCAAAGAGCAGAAGTACAATAAATATAATATGTGCATATTATGTACAATGATATTTACAGTTAAATGCGATATATACAGTTAAATACGATATGTATAGTTAAGAGCACAGTGAAGATGAGAATAGATATATAGATATATATAGATAGATATACAAATGTTCTAAATGCGGATGGCAAATATACATATTTTACAATATACATTTATGTACCTATACATGTATTTGTATGTACTATAATACTATAGGTACTATATATATATATATATATATATATATATACATACAGATGTACAACATACAGGTGTATTATGTATGTGCAGTAATAATATAAGTACTATTATATATATACACAGATGTACAATATACAGATGTGATATGTATGTGCTATAATACTATGAGTATTGTAATATATACAGATATACAATATATGATATATGATGTACAATGTACAGGTGTGCTGTGTGTGCACAGGTATGTACAGATATGTACAAGGAAGGGAGGAGGAGTAGTGTAGAGGATTAAGTGTGTGGATGTGAAGGTTCAACGGGGGACTGAGTTCAGAAGTGTGACCGCTGTGGGGAAGAAGCTGTTCCTAAACCTGCTGGTTTTAGTCGGAAGGCTCCTGTAGCGCCTTCTGGAGGGGAGGAGCTGGAAGAGTTTGTTGGCTGGATGAGAGGAGTCCTTAAGAATGCAACGAGCTCGGCGTAAACATCTCTTCTTGTGAACGTCCTCAATGACCGGAAGTGGAGTTCCTATGATGCGTTGTGGATGGAGAAAATAAAAGAAGATCTGAAGGAGAAAAGGTCTGACTGGGGAGGATTAATAGAGAAGGTTGATCAAGTACAACAACCCCAAATAGAAATGGGAAAAGACGATGAGGGAGACAACGAAGAAGTGTGGCTTAGATCACACGGGTGTAGGTGTGTGCAGAACAGACAAGCAGCTGTGGAGTGCTTAATGGGAGAACTGGCCGATTGCTTGTCTTCCCATGATGGAGAGCCATCAGCACAGATATGTATCACTGATGATCCATGGATTGTTTGTTTAGTGTAGCCCACTTCTGAGTCACGGTCTATCGCTTGTGAGTCACGAGTTGCCATTGTGTATAACGGTAGTGAATTGTATGGTGGGTCATGGCCAGTGTGAGAATCGTGCCTCTTTCCCTACACAGACTATCATGCTTGATTCACCAAGGGGGTTGGGGGGGGGGGGATCTCTGACAATTAAATTCACCAACCCACAGGTCTGACGATCATGCTTGATTCACCAAGAGGGAATCAAACTACCAAGCTAGAGTGATGGCGCTTGATTAACTAAAAGGGGCCATGACACCAAAAACGGTTGAGACACACTGATATGGTGCACCTACCCTCTCTGGAGTATAAAAGATCCGAGGTAGGATGGGGAAAAACGGAGAGATCGAGATTGAGTGGAAGGAAGGAAAAGCAAGAGAGATAGAAGGATAGAGAGAGAAATAGAGAGAGACAGAGAAAGAGATGGTGGGAGGGAGATAAAGAGAGACAGAGAGAGGCAGACAGAGAGAGGGAGAAAGAGACACAGAGAGAGGGGGGAGAGGCAGAGAGAGAGATGGAGAAAGAAAAAGAGAGAGAGAGGCAGATAGAGCGAGCAAGAGCAGATTTGGGTGATCAAGCCACTGGTGGAGGCTGCCCTGTGGTGGGTGCTGTGCTCATATCACCCCTATGTTAGCCTCATTACATTGGCTGCCAGTCAATTATAGCAGTGGTTCCCAAACTCGGCCCTGGGGACCCCCTGTGGCTGCAGGTTTTTGTTTCACCCAACTTCTATTTTGAATTGGACTCCGAGCCCAATTAAGTGAGCTGTTATTTCCCAGTTTCTATGTTTTGGAGTCAATGGAGACAGTTTGGTAAATTTTTATTAAAATGTACTAAGCACTTATAAGGGGACAGTTTTTTATTTTTAACGATTTTCCGCCTGATTTTCATTCTGCTTTTCCAGATTGTTTCATTTATCATCTACTAATTAGTGGGTGTGACGCTAAAGTTATTGCAGCCTTGCATCATTCAGTGTTGTATACCTGGCTGTCAGCTCCGTTTGTTTTAATTATCACTATTAGGATACAATAAAGGGTGCAAACTGCACAAAAAAATACAAAACAATAAGACAACAACAAAAGAGAGGTAAGCGTTTAAAGCAAAAGTAAAAATATTTCTAAATGTCTTCTAAATGTAAAACTCCTACTGTTGTGTTTTTCTAAAGGCGGAATAAGAGAAGTGGGAAAAAAAAGACCATCAAAATAAATGAGATCAATGAGGATCATTAATTGTGAATTTGGCTGGAATAAAAACCTGCAGCCACAGGGGGCACTCAGGACCAAGCTTGGGAAGCACTGAACTAGGGTGCTCAACTTAAGCATCAGAGCCGGAGCAATCGTGAGCTCCAAGGGTCCTGTGGCAGGATGACAGAGCTGGGGCTCGGTGGGTCCCAGTGGACACCAATGGAAGGTGGTTGGGACGAGAGTCAGACGGTTGACCGCGTTTGCTGTGAGACCTGGAGGGTCAGCGGGGGAGACGAGAGACGCAGAGACACATTGCAGCTTAGATTCCTTGGTTTTTAACTTATTTGTTTTTTTTTTATCTTCTGCAATGCACCGTTTTTATGGATTTTTTGGAGACATTCCAAGCACCACACTTTTACAATGCACGTTTGTCCTGATGACTGTTATGTCCTCATTCGCCACTGCCCATCCATGGTTATGACTTTAGATATCCCAGGAATCAGTGGAGGCCCATGGCTATGGACCCCCCAGGGCATCACAAAAAGGCATGCAAGCAATCTTTATCTTTATATAGTGCCTTTCATATACTTTATGTGTTTTGAAAGGTGTAAAATGTATCCAGACTGAGATAAAAGGTTTTACACTACCTTTGGTCTCCCTAATCACAGTTTTGCTACTTAGTCATTATAATTGCAGCCTAAATGAAGCTATAGCACTGCATAATTATCTTAATAATTCTGTAAATCAGATTGTGCATGTACACAGCAACAATCCATTATGCAGGTAATTATGTGGAGACTGCTGGGTAATTATGCTGGCTATTTGGACAACTGGCAATAAAACATATGGTGTGGTAAAGCAATAGAATGTATTGCTTCTTCACAGATCTGGGGTCCTGGGTTCAAATTTCATGACCAGTTTGTAAGCCCCGAGTCCCATATCTGCATGTTTTTTTTTTTCTGGAAATTCTTAATCTCCAAAGGCACTGGCAAGTCTAAACTGACCCCGTGTGAGTGTGTGGACCCTGTGATGGACTGGCACCCTATCCAGGGTGGGTTTTAGCCCCTGTGAACCCAGACTAAATTGTTTTAAAAAATGAGATGTGTATTATCTATCCACCCATCCATCCATTTTCCAACCCGCTGAATCCGAACACAGGGTCACAGGGGTCTACTGGAGCCAATCCCAGCCAACACAGGGCACAAGGCAGGAACCAATCCTGGGCAGGGTGCCAACCCACCACAGGTGTATTATCTACTATAGATACATTTTTTTTGAAAAATCCAGTGTGTATTATCTACTATATAATGAAACGCTACTGGCTTGGTGTGTTATGTGTGTGTGTGTATGAGTAAGTGGGCGTGTCCAGTGCCTCCAAGCAATGTGATTGGTCAGTCTGGGTGTGTTGGCCCAATGCCATCAAATATACCATCCAGCCATCCATTATCCAACCCGCTATATCCTAACCACAGGGTCACGGGGGGTCTGCTGGAGCCAATCCCAGCCAACACAGGGCGTAAGGCAGGAAACAAACCCCGGACAGGGCGCCAGCCCACCGCAGGCCATCAAATATCAGAATTTAAAAAGCTGTTAGCGTTGCCAGCTATGTCTTCCAGGAGCAAATGCATGTGGGGACTGTGCTTTAAACGGCACAAGCAAAAAGTCTGGGGGTCCTTGGTGGGATTACCATGACCAGAGGACCAATGCAGGTGGTTTGCTTGTGGCAGAAATGAAAATGTTGAGAGCTACAGAAGAAAAGACACAGTCAGAGGTAGAACAACATCTGCATGGTTTTTACTCTGGATATTCCTAATCTCCAAAGGCATTGGCAATTTTAAACTGACCCCTGTGAGTGTGTGGACCCTGTGATGGGCTGGCACCCTGTCCAGGGTGGGTTCTACGCCCGTGATCCCAGACTAAATTGTTTTAAAAAATGAGATGTGTATTATCTACTATATAATGAAATACTACTGTCTGGGTGTGTGCGTGTGAGTGGGTGGGTGTGTCCTGTCATGTGAGCAATCTGATTGGTCAGTCTGGATGTGTTGGCTCAGTGGGAGGGATGACAAAATGATAGTTTAGGGGTTCAATTTCTGATTGTGACAAGCTTTTAATTTATTTTGTATTTTTACAAAAAAATTGAGTACTTTAGCGATAACCAAGCAAATAACGCACCAAGCAAAGTAAGGTCACTGAATCCTAAAGAGGAACAAACCAAGTTACCCTGAAAGAGGTTATTCACAAGAATATGAGTGATGTTTTCACAGCGAGTAACTGGGGGCCCATCTACTGATGGTGCTAGTCAAAAAGTGGACAATTACAGTATGTGCATCAAAATGACAGAGTCTGAGAAGTAGGTTTTACAGGAACGAAAATCGAGAGAGGAAGCGTCTGGCAAGAGAGGTCGCGACACACAAGGATACTGAGAAAAAGCGTAGGGGGAACACTGAGGGTACATGTAGGGCAGGAGATATCAAATAGTTTTTAAATAATTCTATTATCTGTTGCAGCTAATATAATTAAGTGTTACCAGCAAGTCCTTATAATGGTGGAGGTACCCACTCGACTGGAAGTACCTTCACAGAAACTTACTGATCACAAGTCGCTTTCATACTAAACATTAGACATCCGTAGGGGAAACCTCTAATATGAACAGAAGAGAAGATAACAGTCAACCTTGACAGGTTTCAAAGAAATGCATATTCTCTTTAAATACAGTAAATGATAATTGTATGAAATAGTAGATAGCTACATAGGTAGACATGGAAGGCAAAGGCACTATTTGATAGATAGATATTTTAGTATAGTCGGCAGGATAGATAGATAGAATGAAAGCCACTATATAATAGATAGACAGATAGAAAAAGCAATCTATGTTTGATAGATATTTTAGTATAGCCGGCAGGATAGATAGATAGAATGAAAGTCACTATATAATAGATAGACAGATAGAAAAAGCAATCTATGTTTGTTAGATATTTTAGTATAGTCGGCAGGATAGATAGATAGAATGAAAGCCACTATATAATAGATAGATAGACAGATAGAAAAAGCACTCTCTGTTTGTTAGATATTTTAGTATAGTCGGCAGGATAGATAGATAGATAGATAGATAGATAGATAGATAGACAGAATGAAAGGCAATATATAATAGATAGATAGAAAAAAAATATATGATTGATAGATATTTTAGTATACAGTAGTTGGCAGGACAGATACATAGATAAATATGAAATGAATAGATACTGTAGATATATAGATATATAAAGCAATAGATAGATATTTTAGTATAGTTGGCAGGATAGATAGACAGAATGAAAGGCAATATATAATAGATAGAGATGAACACCACTATATAATAGATAGATAGATAGAAAAAGCAATATATGATTGATAGATATTTTAGTATACAGTAGTTGGCAGGAGAGATACATAGATAAATATGAAAGCCACTATATAATAGATACTGTAGATATATAGATAGATATTTTAGTATAGTTGGCAGGATAGATAGATAGACAGAATGAACGCCACAATATAATAGATAGATAGATAGATAGAAAAGCAACATATGACTGATAGATATTTTAGTGTAATCGGCAGGATAGATAGATACATAGATAAATATGAAAGACACTATATAATAGATATATAGAAAGAAAAAGCAATAGATAGATATTTTAGTATAGTCGGCAGGATAGGCAGATACATAGATAGATAAATATGAGAGCCACTATATAATATATAGATATATAGATAGAAAAAGTAATAGACAGATAGTTTAGTATAGTTGGCAGGATAGATAGATGGGGGAAATTTGGCAATGCTGTATACTGCATGCTGTATTTTACTTTGTATAAATCAGGCAGTGTGGCACAGTGGTTAGGCTTTGGACTTCAAATCATGAGGTTGTGAGTTCAAATCCCACCACTGACAATGTGTGATTCTGACTAAGTCCCTTCACCCCCCTGTACTCCCATCAGAAAAACCAAAGAAATGTAACCAATTGGATCTCTAATGTTATAAGTTGCTTTAGATAAAAACATTGGCCATAAATATAAATGTATGTAATGTATTTACTAACTCCATTACACAGAAGGGAAAAAGATAGACACCAGGAGTTGTGACACTTCTAGTAGACCCATCTGCTAGATTGCTGTTGTTTGGGCTACAAAGGGAATTGAAATGTAGGGAATGAAACCAGACAAATGCTCAGAATCAAACAACGGACATACTGTCTGACAGAGTTGCCCACTATTCAAATTCTTGTGGATGCCGTGACCCCCATGCCTGTCTATGTTTATGTGCATGTACATATGTACAGTATATATTGTAATAAGGTAACAGAGACACTGAAAATATTTAGTTTTCAAAGTAAAGTGCATGAAAACACAAAATCAAGTATCCTCAAACCGGATCCCTATTATGGCTGATTAAGATGGCCGTTCTTCCGGTCATACGATGCTCTGGCAGGAACAGGCAGGTCCATGTGGATGGTCACCAGCAGTGATGTTGGTGGTGGAGGGCTGTCAATCTTCCTGTCTACAGAGGGAGGAAAAGAGAATTACCCTCAGCAAAGCCCTTAAATTGTCATGACAAAATATATACAGTATATGAATGTATAGTATATGCAATGCTGGGCAAAATGATGTTTTATTTATTTACTTATTTGGCTAATGCCTTTATCCAAGGCAACTTACAGCATTTATGAAACATTTGGTTCCCTTTCTTTTGGTTTTCAAATTGGAGCCCAGGCAGGCCAAGTGACTTGCTGAGGGTCACACCCAGTGTCTGGAGTGATTTACAGTTATTTGTGTGGAAAAAGACATGCAGTTTATGATTATTACAGTAGTCAATAATAATAATAATAAGAAGAAGAACAATAAGAAGGCAAATTACACAAATAAATAATACAACAATTAATAAATAACAATGCAAGAATACACTCAGTATGTTACGTGCTCACATCTGTAAATCTGCTTTACCATGTATATTGTAATGATAATGAGGGAGTGAAATTGTAAAGGGTTGGAGGCCGGGCCCCGTTTAACGTAAAGAACAACAGGATGGTAAAAAGACAGAGGTGTGGATGTCTCATGTCCTCAGCTAGCTAGGCACACCATATCCTAGAATAGAGTTTCCCCAAACTTTTTTCTGTGTTGGCACACTTTTTGTTACCATAAACATCCAAAGGCGCACCGCCGTTCTACTAAACACAAGCAGGTTTTGTCTCATAGATGTGCCCAGCTGTCTGAAGTGGCTGACACTACTGGAGAAGCCAGTTAAAAAAAAAAAAAAAAAAGCAGCTCTGAGTTCAGTGTTGGCAGCCAGGGCAACTTAGTGAGCACTTTGGTGGCATCTCCCAGCTACTTCATCCCTTTGCCCGCCCCTCTCTGCCTTAGAGGCAACTCATATGCCCACCAGCACTGTGTGGCTCACTGGCGACCACACACCCAGCCAGGTGGACTCTAGCAGCCTGGAGATGTGCCCGAAGTGCGATTGTGGAACTGCATTAATGCCAGCTTGTCCGGATAGTTCTGTATTCCTCAGGGTGGTCTCGACACCATGTGGAGCTTGTCCATCTCTCTCTCAGGATCAGACTCAGATGTGTTACACTGCTATTTCCATGGCACACCTGGGTACTTTCACGGCGCCCCACTGTGCTGCACCACACTGATTCAGGGTGGTCTTCATCCATGGAGTGCTGCGTTCATTAGAGGCGGGTTCCTAATTGAATGTTCAATTCCTGGTGGCATTATTTGTTTAATAGTAGCGGAGGAGGAAGACGACATCGAATGAGAAATCAGGGTCTGTCTCAGGAGTCATCCACCTGTGTGCAGGTGAAAGAGACGCACGACCGTGTATACTGTTTATGTATTAATCCGTGGCAGGATTGTTTTGTACCACATTACCGTGTTTTCCGGGAGGAGCACTAGAGAACTAGCCAGGGGACAGATTTGTCACTTCGTGGTGAGCCTCCAGTGCCCTGATGGCCATTTTAAATGGTGGGAGTGCTGAAATGGAATTAGTGGATGCGTAGCTATTAAGGTGGCTCAAAGGATTGGGATTCTGGATGAAATATGAAGCCACAAGATGTGACCACATTATAGTGGCCTCGACTACTCTTTTAAATTGTGTCCGTATACTGTTACAGTCTGCATGCTTTAGTAAATTAGGGCATTGGGCTTCAGGACATGTAAATATACAGTTGTGATGGGCAATGAGAGCATGTTGTACCACAATTTGCACTTAGCAGGAAATCCATACAGAATGCGGGAAGCCTGAACAAAATGATAGCATGTCTCTGTTAGTGGTCAAAAACGAAATGTCTAAGCAAAACTGGACATGAATATTTATTGGCAGTGCTATTCAAAAGGCAAAAGCATCCAAGCCATTTTGGATTTAGACAGCAGAGCACCATTAGTTACTGCTCATTTATTGTTGGCCATTCAGCTGGAACAAAGTCCCATGGTGGGCATCGCTTGTGTGCATGGAGAGGTTAAATACAAGCCAGCGTAAATCTCAAGGTGACTGGACGGTGCGTGTGTGGGCACTGCGCCAAATTTACTTTGTGTGGCTGGGCAGGTGGGGGGGACTGGAAACCATTGTCTAATATAATCCAGAAAGACGAGTTGATTAACCTCTTAATTCTCAACACTTAGCTAATATCTTTTATACGCATTTCCTAATTCTCTTAATGCCATTGGACTAATTAGCTCCCGGGGCTCCAGTTCTGAAGTGTTAGTGCTCAGTGTGATGACTTGGCTGTTTTAAACTTCCAGTTTTTCTCTCTAAGGTTTACTTCACAGAGAGAGAGAAAGATAGACAGAATGAAAGGCACTATATAATAGATAGAAAGATAGACAAGAAAGACACTATATGATAAACAGAATTTAGTATAGTAGGCAGGATAAAATAGATGGATGGAAAAATAGATTTTAGTATAGTAGGCAGGATAACATACAGGTGCCGGTCATAAAATTAGAATATCATGACAAAGTTGATTTATTTCAGTAATTCCATTCAAAAAGTGAAACTTGTATATTAGATTGATTCATTCATTACACACAGACTGATGTATTTCAAATGTTTATTTCTTTTAATTTTGATGATAATAACTGACAACTAATGAAAGTCCCAAATTCAGTATCTCGGAAAATTAGAATATCAATTAAGACCAATGCAAAAAAAGGATTTTTAGAAATGTTGGCTAACTGAAAGGTATGAACATGAAAAGTATGAGCATGTACAGCACTCAATATTTAGTTGGGGCTCCTTTGCCCTGGATTACTGCAGCAATGCGGCGTGGCATGGAGTCGATCAGTCTGTGGCACTGCTCAGGTGTTATGAGAGCCCATGTTGCTCTGATAGTGGCCTTCAGCTCTTCTGAAGTGTTGGGTCTGGCGTATTGCATCTTCCTCTTCACAATACCCCATAGGTTTTCTATGGGGTTAAGGTCAAGCAAGTTTGCTGGCCAATCAAGAACAGGGATACCATGGTCCTTAAACCAGGTACTGGTAGCTTTGGCACTGTGTGCAGGTGCCAGGTCCTGTTGGAAAATGAAATCTGCATCTCCATAAAGTTCGTCAGCAGCAGGAAGCATGAAGTGCTCTAAAACTTCCTGGTAGACGGCTGCGTTGACCTTGGACCTCAGAAAACACAATGGACCAACACCAGCAGATGACATGGCACCCCAAACCATCACTGACTGTGGAAACTTTACACTGGACCTCAAGCAACGTGGATTCTGTGCCTCTCCTCTCTTCCTCCAGACTCTGGGACCTTGATTTCCAAAGGAAATGCAAAATTTACTTTCATCAGAGAACATAACTTTGGACCACTCGGCAGCAGTTTTGTCTTTAGCCCAGGCGAGACGCTTCTGACGCTGTCTCTTGTTCAAGAGTGGCTTGACACAAGGAGTGCGACAGCTGAAACCCATGTCTTGCATACGTCTGTGCGTGGTGGTTCTTGAAGCACTGACTCCAGCTGCAGTCCACTCTTTGTGAATCTCCCCCACAGTTTTCAATGGGTTTTGTCTCACAATCCTCTCCAGGGTGCGGAGTACACTTTTTTCTACCACATCTTGTCCTTCCCTTCGCCTCTCTATTAATGTGCTTGGACACAGAGCTCTGTGAACAGCCAGCCTCTTTAGCAATAACCTTTTGTGTCTTGCCCTCCTTGTGCGAGGTGTCAATGGTCGTCTTTTGGACAGCTGTCAAGTCAGCAGTCTTCCCCATGATCGTGTAGCCTACAGAACGAGACTGAGAGACCATTTCAAGGCTTTTGCAGGTGTTTTGAGTTAATCAGCTGATTAGAGTGTGGCACCAGGTGTCTTCAATATTGAACCTTCTCACAATATTCTAATTTTCCGAGATACTGAATTTGGGATTTTCATTAGTTGTCAGTTATAATCATCAAAATTAAAAGAAATAAACATTTGAAATACATCAGTCTGTGTGTAATGAGTGAATCTAATATACAAGTTTCACTTTTTGAATGGAATTACTGAAATAAATCAACTTTGTCATGATATTCTAATTTGATGACCGGCACCTGTACATAGAGAGAGAGAGAGAGAGGTATTTTAGTATAATAGGCAGGATTAGATAGGTAGAATGAAAGGTACTATATAATAAATAGATAGATGAAAGGCACGATATAATAGATAGCTAGATAGACAGAATGAAAGGCACTAGATAGACAGATAGATAGATAGAATGAAAGGCACTATATGATAGATAAATAAAATTTAGTATAGTAGACAGGATACAATAGATAGGTAGATTTTATTATAATAGGCAGAATTAGACAGATAGGTAGATAGAATGAAATGCACTATATAATAGATAAGAAAGGCACTATATGATAAATAAAATTTAGTATAGTAGGCAGGATAAAATAGATAGGTAGATTTTATTATAATAGGCAGAATTAGACAGATAGGTAGATAGAATGAAATGCACTATATAATAGATAAGAAAGGAACTATATGATAGATAAATAAAATTTAGTATAGTAGGCAGGATAAAATAGATAGGTAGATTTTATTATAATAGGCAGAATTAGACAGATAGGTAGATAGAATGAAATGCACTTTATGATAGATAAACAGAAGTTATTATAGTAGGCAGGTTAAAATAGATAGATTTTAGTATAATAGGCAGGATTAGATAAATAGAATGAAAGGCACTATAAAACAGATAGATACATTGAGTGAAAGGCACTATATAATAGATAAATATGAAAAACACTATATAATAGATAGATTTTAGTATAGTCAGCAGAATTAGATAGATAGATAGTCAAAGGAGACAAAGATAGACAATAGACAAAGAAAGAGGTTTGGGGTTCTACCCCATGTATTAATAACAATGTCTCAAAAGATGCAATGAATGCAGATTAATCTCATACGACTGAGTCCAGGATGGGACTAACAAGGAAAGGCAGGTGGTTGTTTTTATAAGCAATGGGAAGGAAGAGGAGGGTCCAGTAGGAAAGGGCAGAAATGAGGTCCATAAGAAGGTGTGGTCTGGAGGTGGAAGTGGAACCTGGCTGGCTTCAAGTGATTTCCACATCAGATGAGCTGCCCACTGACTGCCTCCTATGTGCACATGTGTGTGTATATATATATATACAGTAAATAAATACACCAAAATAAATGCTCACATTAAAGTTTAAAAAGCTACGGTAAAAAACATAGACTGTCAGGCAGAATTTAAAAGTGACCACAGGTAGTTCTGACCCACTATAAAAAGTCAAAGGACCTCTGAGATTGTGAAGGACAGTAATGACGTAAGAGGATCAGGGAGGTAATACGGGGGCTAAATCATCAAGGGACTTAAAGACAAACATTAGAAGTATAAACTCGCTGCTGTACTGAACAGGAAGCCAGTGATGAGAAGCTAAGACTGGTGTGTTGTGATTCTGTTTTCGTGTGCCCATTAGAAGCCTGGCAGCAGCATTCTGGACTAGCTGAAGATGAGCAAGGCATGACTGATTAACTCCGATGTATATTGTGTTGAGTTGCAATAGTCAAGGTGAGAAGAGACCAACACGTGGTCTGTATTCATTAGGTGTAGCGGCTCAGGGACAACACAGGAAGTTTTCCATTGCAGTAGCACTTTCTGAAGCCTTAGGGACAGACTGAACAGGTGACAGAGGACACCACAAAGGACACCTCCAGATGTCTTTCTAATAACATATCTGACATTAGAAGGACGCCACAGTCATGTTCCTGAAGCTGTTGTTCACCTGGATGTTAGCCCAGTAATGACTTGTAGCAATTCAATGCTAACAGCGCTATGCTCCGGTGACCTAATTGCCCTGCTCTGCGCTCCCCATTGCGGCCCCCCGGAAATGTCTTTGAGCACCTCGTGACTTACAAATGAAGCACTGGAGGATCACTAATGGAGGATCACAACAGGCAGATCCGACCAAAAGGACCTGTAGAAGAAGAAGAGGAGGAGGAGGAGGAGGAGCAGCGCCCCGTCCGTCGATTTCTGCCGCTCCTTTAGGGTTGAATAGCGCGATGTTATTCCGACGTTTTTGTTCTGAGCCAACAAAGCCCAACGAGAAGAAAAGTGAAAATGCTCCTTTTTCCGCTTAACAACATGAGATGAAAGTAATTATAGAGTTTCATTTCCCATCATACCATTGGATCTGTCAAAGAGAAACTCCTTAAGTCAGAAGATATTATGTTGTGTGATATATATATTGCAGTTCTGTTAACATTCTCCATGCGGCTAACTATTATTATCTGCTATTAAAATATGCATATTAAGTTATTATGTAAATTCTTCAATTTACTTGAAGGGAAATAGGATTTTGGTAATGGATTTAGAAGATTTAGTTTAATTAAGGACTTCCTACTGTCAGCTCAAATATCAAAAACAATAACAGTTTTTGTTGAAAGGAAATTATTTACTTTCTGCTTATTTTTAATTATATGGATTTTTTTTTTCATTCAAAGTACCTTATACAGCTCAAGAGCAAAGTGCAGCTGTTTTCATGTTCTCACGGGTCTCTTGGTGGTCTCCCTCAGTCGTCTTCTTCTTCTGGTCTGCTCATGCCATATACTCCGTCACACTCTTTGTATCTATGAGCTGACTTTATGTGCCATGCGCTTCCCAGCCTAATTCCTTCCCCACTAAGACACTCATTCCTATGTATGAATTCCCCAGCGTTTATCAGGTTGAGTTCGGTGCGCTGGCGTTATTTGTTTATGACGGCGTCCTTTTGTATTTTGTTCATTTTCTTTTCCTGCACTTGGGACTCGGAGGTGTCAAGAGTCCCCCTTGCCCCTGTAATATAGAAATGGCTTCGGGGAATGAACGGATGACGTCGAGTAAACCCCCCGATGCGGCTTGTGATATTTAAGTTTCCTTACCGGGCGAGCGGCGACGCGGCACGAATCATTAAATATATTCTATTTTTAAGTGCGGGGAGACTGAAACGAAACGCTGCACACATGCTTCGCTGCAGCCCACCAGAACGTTATATAAAGCCGTGACTGATTCTCCGTAACGTCTATAAGCCCTACAAGGATTTGTGCTTCCTTTGGAAGAAAATGAAAAGTGTGGGATTTTTTTTGAATAGTTGTCATCAGATAAACGCACATCCAAAGCACAACTTTTCAAAACGAATCCCCTTACCCTCCCGCCCCATCTCCCCAAACATCCCATTTTTGTAATATTTCTCAATGAAAAAAAATGTAATATTTTTTCAAACCTATCAATCAATATGCAATGCGTACGGTAAAATTTACTCTGAAAATACATGAAATAAATGTGTCCGCATGGAAAATAAACTCCTGATGATGTCTGAAAGTAGACAAGGAAAACAGATGCCTCATCTCGTCTTATTGATCAGGCTCATAGAACGAAATAAATTAAGAACGAGCGGCAGATTAGCCGATATCAACGGCCAATGTGAAATGGATTTGATTTGCTGCTCTTATTACTTTAGCTCAACTATTCTTACATTTTTTTTAAGTGCTGTCAGCTTCCATTTTGCCCTCACCATTTCATCCTTGGGCTCATTGAAAAATGGATTACAGGAGGCGATGGCACGCCGACTCCTGGCAGCTGCCGTCTTTTTTTTTTTTTTGTGTAAGTTCATGCAAAGCAGAGCTCTTCCAAATGAGGATTTCTTTCCGCTGCACATATTTTACACAAATGACTTGCTTCTTCGCTTGTAGCCGTTATGTTTTTATGTGCCAGGTTGTTCAGATTTGCATGCAGATTATGCCTCAAGTTTTCAGGAGGCACTGCTAGGGTGGCACTCACCGTGTTATTTCATCACTCCTTATTGATTATTTTTTTGCAGAGAAATCAAAAATGTGAATCTGACATAGCAGGACATTATGCAACCTTTTTAATCCATACAGTGTCTCTCGAGCTGGAGACTATCCTGGCAGGACTGGGCACAAGGCCAGAATTAACCCTGGGTGGGGTGCCAGCCCACATTTTGGAAATGCCCACACTCACATTGGGCACATTCAGAATCCTTAATTGGACATTTATTTGTCAAATAGGGGAAAGTTAACTCAAGAACCCTCCAAAATCTTGTGGAAAGCCACGCAAGAACAGTGGAAGCTGTTATAGCTGCAAGGGGGGGGGTTTGGGGGGTGTGGTAACTCCATATTAAAGTCTGTGGATTTGAATGCAATCTATCTCTATTATATAGTGCCTTTCCTATCTATCTTATATAGTGCCTTTCCTATCT
>JANRMT010062824.1:323439-353621 GCA_026402145.1 Polypterus bichir lapradei | reverse complement strand
AGTCTATTGTATTAGTAGTAGTTTTGCTATCCATCTAAGGTAGGTTGAAATCTAAGTAGTCAATGTAGACCTCAGTTTTACCGTTTACAGTGCGCCACTGTTGGAATGTTTCTTGTAATGCATGCAGGAATACAATTCATTGCATTTTTCATTCCAACAGATGGCGCATCATAAACATTTGTAATAATAAAATGCCTTCCTGCAAATGTTTGTGATGTGCCATCTGTTGCAGTGATAAATGCAATGCATATGTCTCTGTTATATGCCATTTGGTATAAGGTTTGCAAAAGCAGTGTTAGTATTTGTGATGGGAGAAACTTCTGAAGCATCTCTTAAAGCAAAATGAGAAGAGGGAGGCTGAACGTATCCAATTTATAATGGCTTACTGGTATATAAAGTAAAACAGGTTATTGTTGCATTATATTTTACTGTACTGTAGTTTTATATATGGCGATATAATGGTTTCTCTGAGTACTCTATTTATTATAGTCTAATACTGTATTAGTGCTAGTTGTACTATCCATCTAACATAGAATGAAATCTAAGCAATCAACGTAGACCTCAGTGTTACTGTTTGTCAGTACGCCATCTTTTGGAATGTATTTTGAAATGCATGCTGTAATAAAATGCACTGCATTTGCCATTCCTACAGATGGTGCATTTCAAACATTTGTAGCAATAAAATACATTACGGGAAAAGTCATGATGCGCCATCTGTTGGAATGACCAATGAAATATGCCATTTAGCATTAAATTTATTAAAGCAGCATTAAAGTTTGTGAGGCACCATCTTTTGGAATGAAAGAGACATAACAACTCGATGGACACACAGACATTTATCTCTATTATAATAAAAAGATCCTGGGACGAGACGAGACATTTTAGCCTGCAACGAGATGTGATATTCTCAGAGAGACACTTTCATGTCCCGTGAGATGAGACTTTGTGTCAAGAGATTTAAACATGCCCGGGTCCGGAAATAAAAGACAAAGAGTAGATGACAAAGTAGAACGTTGTGAAGAATTCAAAAAAGTTGGCACGATACACATGCAGAGCAGGTTAGAGATAATAGAAGTACAAAAATTCAAAAGTCTCAAAAAAATTATAGTAAAGATCACATTAGCGCAAACAAACGGAAATTATTACTCGGTGAAATAACGAAACGGCGAAAAGAGTTCGAATATATTGTTCGGATTTAAACTTTAAGTCGGAGACTTGGAGATCATCTAATTCATGTTGCCATCAAGGAAAAGTAGTGTTTCTACACAATGAGGAGGCGTATCTGCGAGAATTAAAAGATTTGTTTTTTGGTGAAAGTGAAATCCACATACGCGGGCGGCAGAGACGTGAAGTGGCTGGCACATAGAGCTGGCGGGGTGGGTTGGCGAGCGAAGCCCCCTAGTATTTTGTTAAAATAAAGTTTTTATGTATAATTTTTTTAACCAAAAAAATAATAAGAGGGATATATTATTATTATTATTATTAATATGAATCATCAGAAGGGGAATAGAAGGGGAAGAGAAGATACATGCTCATGGGAAATGTGTGTTTGTTTGTACCTTCTGGTGCCAATCCAGGGTTGCTTGCTGCTTTATGTGCCAGGTGCTGCTGCAGAGACACATTTTTAGACCACCAGGGCTTTCAGACTAAGCTGGATGGGTGGACGGCTTTAATTGTCATCCAGCTGGCTACGCTGGTGTTTGCCTCCCTCCTGTCAATTTTAGATTATTTACTATGATAATGAAATGGTGTGGAGCTTTGAGGTGAGGCGCCAGCACTGCTGTGTCGCTCCTTGCTATTTATTATTTATCCAATGCGGTTATTTCTGATATCTGGAGATCACTGATCCACACCTCACCTCCGACTGTCTTTTATTTGAATGGCTCTCAGAAATACTGATAATAAGTAAGAGTGCATTTTTTCCCACATGGAGGGCACAAGTAAATAAGTTCATTCTTCTCATGAGCCACTTTTTATTAAATGTAAATTCCCATTTTGTCCCATGTAAAACACATTGTAAGTAATGTCACATTTGTGTTTCCATGTAAGATCCTATATAATCTACAGTATATATATAAAACTCAAAATACTACCGACTCACTCATCATGAAATCCCCCAAACCATGAGGACTTGGGACTTGAAATTTGGAATGCAGGTTACCCTCGGCCCATAGGTGCTCGCTAAGAAACAGTTTTAAAAATTTCGTGGTCCAAGCGCATTCTGTCTGTACGTCTGTCTGTTTTTCACGAGAGAATTACTTAATGGATTTAGATCTGATTGTTTTCTATAATTCGCTTGAACTTTCTGGTTGATTTTGCGGCTTCTCTCATTGCGCTAAGTACCAGAGTTCACTTGCGGTACCGATGTGTTTATGCAAATCCAGGAGAGTGGCTGTGGGCCGAGAGCAGGGGGGCGGGGCCTTCCTCATTCACTCGCCAGCCTCTGTTTGAGTTGCTCTACCTCGCGCCACTTGTTGGAGTGCACTTTGCCTCTACTTAGCTAGTGATACCTGTTTGTTCAGCAGACGTTATCATCTACAGATTGTTAAGGAGTAACGTTTGACGTTTTGGAGAGATAGATCAGAGCTCCATGTGTTTTACTGAGTAGCTGCTGATTGGCAGAGATATCACGGCCATGTGCTTTTCTCCCCACACAGGGAATGCTCTCCCTCCAGAGCTGAACAAGATCAGATACAGTGCCAACGTCTATTGCTTTTTAAAGTTTGTCCTGTTTCATTATGTGGGTGCAGCCACGAGGTACAGCTAGTAAATAAAAAGATACAATTTTTCTAACCATTTTTATTCCTATATAAGACCAAATTCAACTTTTGTTCCATAAAGGACACTTTATAATAACTGAACTTGCACCATTTTAATTTATTTGTCTCCATGTCAGATTTTTTATAAACATTTTTTTTCTAGAATATATAAATTCACATTTTATTATATATAGGACACTTTATAAAAAATACATTTACACATTTTACTATGTAAGAACATTTTTTTTTTTTACCACTCCCACTGAGAACATTTTTAATAAGCAAGTTCAGTTTTTTTACAAGTTTTAATTCTGCCTTATAGAATATGTAGATTCACATTTTATTCCCCACAGGACACATTATAATAAGTACAGTCACATTTTTACATATTTTTGTCCTCTCAGCACCTGTTGTAGTAATTGAGTTCTTTGCAGTATTTGGTTTCCATGTGAAGACGTTTTCAAATGTGACCATTCACAGTTTGTCGGAGATGCTCTTTAAACAATAATAAATTCACAGTTTTTAACATAGTTTTGCCATATTTAATTTTCATTGAGAAGTTTTTTAATAAGCAAATTCAGTTTTTTAATTCATTTTCAGACCATTTATGAATATGTAGATTCAATTTTTTTTCCCACACGACATTTTATCGTAAGTAAATTCACATTATTGTTATATTTTTCTCCATGAAGTACCTATTTAAGTAATTCACTTCTTTACAGTATTTTGTTCTCCTGTAAAGCCCTTTGTTAATTTGTAAATTCACCGTATTTCCATGTCAGACATTTTATCATACGTACATTTACAGTTTTTGCTTTGTGCCCCCCACCCCCTACCCTCTCCGCTTTAGATTCGTCAAAAATTTCGATCTCCGGTTTTCGACGGATCTTGACGTTTTAGGGTCCCCTGATACAGAAAACAACGATATCTCGCTGATGGGTGGGTGCCTGTCTACGTTTGTCTGTGTGCCACAGGACAGTTAACAGCTAAGGTGGCTGGATGGAAAAAATCCCATACTCGAAACTTAAGCCTGTTACGAGACGACGAGGTGCCGATTAGTTTTTGAGCCCTTTAGAGGAACCCTAAAATACTGTCATTCTGTGTAATGACCTATTTTATGATCAGAAAGATCAGCATCTGAGCGGTAAATAATTACTGAAATGTTAGAGAACAGCTCGGGGAACTCGGTTCCTAAAGCTTACTGACACTCACGTGCAAATTTTTTTTAACCTTGTTAGACCTTATTTACTAATTAAATTAAAGTGTTTGTACTTTTTTTGCATGTTAAACTTCTCAAATAAGTAAATTCAATTTCTGTGCAATTTCTAATGGCTGTTTAAGACTTTGTGTGAACATGCTGACGCACATTTCATTCACTTTATAATCACATTTTTTGCCATTTTTTACAACGCTAGATTAAATTTAATTATATTTCCATCTTTTATTCCCTTGTAGGGCTTCTGTTTTAAGTAAATTCCTTGTGTTATCCATTTTAGATCCTAATTAAGACCCTTTACATTCACATTTTTCCCCACACAGGACACTTAATAATAAGGAAATTCCACCTTTCTCCATGTAGGACACTTTATAATAAGTAAATTTACATTTTTTTAACCTTGTTATACCTTATTTAGTAAATAAATTAAATTTTTTTACATTTTATTTGCATGTTAGACTTCTCAAATAAGTACATTCAAATTCTTTTGCAACATCGAATGGCTATTTAAGACTCTGAGTGGACATGCTGACTCACATTTTATTTTACATAAGGCACTTTATAATCACATTTTTTGCCATTTTTGCAATGCTAGACCTTCTGTAATAACTAGATTTAATTTTTATTTCCATCTTTTATTCCTTTGTAGGACTTTTGTTTTAAGTAAATTCATTTTTAAACCATTTTAGCTCCTAATTAAGACCGTTTACATTCACAATTTTCCCCACACAGGATGCTTAATAATCAGGGCCGGATTTAGACTTGATAAGGCCCTAAGCTATTTGAGACATGGGGCCCTTTATAAGTCCAGATATGCTGTAGTATATTTAAGTATATATGACAATTGCTCACTCGGACAATTTGTTTTGGGGGCCCCCAAGAAGGCGGGGGCCCTAAGCTATAGCTTGTGTAGCTTATACGTAAATCCTACACTGTTAATAATAAAGAAATTCAACTTTTTTTACACGTAGGACACTTTATAATAAATAAATTTACATTTTTTTTTAACCTTGTTATACCTTATTTAGTAAATAAATTAAATTTTTGTACATTTTATTTGTATGTTAGACTTCTCAAATAAGTAAATTCAAATTCTTTGCAACTTTGAAAGGCTATTTAAGACTGTGAGAGAACATGCTGATTCACATTTTATCCTATATAATGCATTTTATAATCACATTTTTTGCCGTTTTTACAATGCTAGACCTTCTGCAATAACTAAATTCAATTTTATTTCCATCTTTTATTCCCTTGTGTAACTTTTGTTTTAAGTAAATTCATTTTTTAGCCATTTTAGCTCCTAATTAAGACCCTTTCCACTCACATGTTTTCCCCACACTTTTGTACATTTTATTCACTTTGGACTTCTCAAGTAAGTAAATTAAATTTTTTTTCCACTTCTAATGGCTATTTAAGACTCTGAGTGAACATGCTGACTCACATTTTATTCTACATAAGGCAGTTTATAATCACATTTTTTACAACATTAGACTCAATTTAATTTTGTTTCCATCTTTTATTCTGTTGTGTGACTTTTGTTTTTAGTAAATTCCTTTTGTTAACGATTTTAGTTCTTAATTAAGACCCTTTACATTCACATTTTTCCCCCCACAAAGGACACTTAATAATAAGGAAGTTCACCTTTTTGCCATGTAAGACACTTTATAATAAGTACATTTACATTTTGTTAACCTTGTTAGACCTTATTTAGTAAATAAGTACGTTTTTTGTCCGTTCTATTTGCATATAAGACTTTTCAAATAAGTAAATTCAATTTATTTGCAACTTCTAATGTCTAAGTCTTTGAGTGACTCACATTTTATCCTACATAAGGCACTTTATAATCACATTTTTTTGCCATTTACACCATCTTTAGTAACTAAATTTAATTTTATTTCCATCTTTTATTACTTTGTAGGACTTGTTATAAGTAGATTCATTTTTTAGCTTTTCAGTTCCTAATTAAGACCCTTTACGTTCACATTTTTTTCCACCACAGGACACTTAACAACAAAGACATTCACATTTTTTCCTTATTTTTCTCCATGCGGTTACCTTTTATAATAATTTCGCTCTTTACATCATGCGTAAATTCAAATTCTGTTCCATGCAGGACACTTCATAACCTGCTTACCTTCACTTTTTTACTTTTACTGTCGCTCATTTCCTAACATTTTGCACTTCACTGGTGACCTGAGCACAATGAAATCTTTGACTTCTGAATGATTAAATTGTTATGATTTAATTAGAGGCCTTAGCGTGCTTCTTCTTTTTTTTACTGATTCCATTATTGTGTTTTTTATTTAATTTTGTTATTTATGGTTGTCTGGTGGGTGGCAGAATGGTGCAGTGGTGGCGCAGCTGTCATGCAGTAAGGAGACCAGGGGAGCGTATCTTGGGTCCTCCCTGTGTTACGTTTACATATTCTCCCCGTGTCTACGTCAGTTTCCCCCACTGTCCAAAGACATATGAACTGGTGATGCCCTGGTGTGTGGTGTGTGTGTGTGTCCTGATTGGACTGGCATCCTGTCCAGGGTTTGTTCCTGCCTTGTGCTCTATGCTAGCTGGGTGAGGCTTCAGCTCCGAACCCCATGACCCTGATCTGAATTAAGTGGGTAAGAAAATGACATGGCACGATTGTCTGGCATTACTCCTGTTGTGGTCGCCACTTGATTCCTGACTGAGCCTCAGTCTTTGTGTAGTTTACCTGTTACCTGTGTAACCTGTAGACGTTCTCCATATCCACCTGTTCCCATCCACACCTCAAAGATGTTAAGCAGACTGGCCATTGTAAATTGTGAGTGAGTTCAGAGTTGCGTCCTTTTGACTAGTGATGGCTTCCAGGACACATTTGCTAATTTTGCATATATTCTATTTTAAAGTTGTCCACTTATTAATGCTCATTTGTCTAAGTGCCAACAGTATTGCCTGTCTGCAATATTTTTTTTTTGTCTCTTACACCCTCAACTCCATTTCTTCTCATTCCACTATTCTAATTTAGCTCTTTTGTGTTGTTGGTTTTGGTCTTTTCTTTCTTTCTTTATTTCTTTTGCCATTCCAACAGATGGTGCATCACAAATATCAACCAAATATTTAGCCTGGTACTCAAGTCCTTTTCATTCTTGGTGGACTGCTGACCTCCAGTTACTTAACATGTGATGTTGTGGTGCATCATGGGATGAAGGATGATGGTATAACAAGCCCCGCAGTGATCACCTCCTGCACCACAGGTCACATAAGGTCCCACTCCTCATTTTATGTGGTATTTGCGTTCCTAGCAATCAGGCCTTTCTAAGTATTCATATTATTATTCCAGCTGGGCCCTTATATATATATATATTGTCGCGGATGCCAGGGGCGACGACCCGGCCGAGACGCCTTGGAAGACCGGAAGTGGGCGTGCGCCCATCTGGGATCACGTGGGGGCTGCCTTCCTGGTTGCTTTGGGGGCCACGGGTTCAGGGCATGGAAGCTTCACCCTGTAGGGGCCCGTGGTCACTGCCAGGAGGCGCCCCAATGCCTTGGGGACCTGTTACCCCAGCACTTCCGCCACACCAGGAAGTGCTGGGGGGAAGATTTAGGACGGTACCCGGAGAGCTGCCGGGAGGACAGCCGGCACTTCCGCCATGCTGGGGCGTGGCTAGAGGAGGAATGCCGGGAACACCTGGGGCTCATCCGGGAACTGGATAAAAGGGGCCGTCTCCAGTCATTCAGGGCTAGAGTCGGGTGGAAGAAGGACAAGGCAGGAGAGGAGAGGAGAGGAGAGGAGAGGAGAGTGGAGGAGAGTGGAGGCGGCCCGAAGAAGAGGCATTTGTGGCCAGGACTAAGTGTGTTGGGGTTGTGCACTATTTGGACTGGGTCTGAGTGACCAATATTTGTAAATATAATTGTAAATAAAACGTGTGGTGGTTTGAAAACAACATGTCCGCCTGTCTGTGTCCGGGTCGGCTCCACAATATATATGTATATTTTTTGGATTAATCAGAAGAATATTTGTATTTGAATCTTTCAGAAATGGTAAATTTCCAACTGAGTCTTCTTAAGAAAAAGGGACCATTTATAGAATCGGATGAAGCAAACAAGTACAGCCTGTGCTTTTCCCTGGGCTGTGCTCCACAGCTGCTGAATTATAAATCCATTTGCACTTTTCCTGAAGGTGTTACCAGTTGAACAGGAGCTGTGAACTGGGCGAGATAGGTTCAGGCTTCAGATGAAACTCATTCTAATGCGCAGTCATACATCACCGTCTGTAGTTAAAAGCAAAAGATACTTGGCAGACACCATTAGTTATTAACGTGGATATTAAGCTAAGATCTGAACATTTTCTGCATTTTTGTTTCTTTTTCCCATTGTGTCCTTCCACTCATTATCCAAACCAGATTTTTTCTTTTACCCACTCATACTGTGTGGAGACCATCTTAGATGGGATGCCAGTTCAGCACTGGGTACATTCACATTTATTTACAACATTTAATCAAACTCATGGAACTTATGGGTGCACAAGGAAAATTGGAGAAAATCCACGGGGACATTGAAGAAGCTGCAAGTGATGCCAAGTGCTTGGAGCTGTGAAGCAGCAGCATGAGATTCATAAAAGATGTGCTAATATTTGTGAAGCGCCGTCTGTTGGAGTGAGAAATGTAATGCTTTTTATTACTAAAAATGTTTGTGATGCACCATCTGTTGGAATCATAAATGCAATGCATATGCCGTTTGGTGTGAGTAAAAGCAGGGTTAATGTTTGTGAATGGGGCAACGTCTGAGGCCTCTCTAAAGGCAACATGAGGTAAAGGAGGATGAAAGTATCCAAGATGTAATGGTTTATTGGCAAAAAATGAGTGGGAGGACAAATAAAGTCTAATGGTTTATTATTGTAGATTTTTTATTTTAGTGTTATATACGATAGTATAATGCTTTCTCTGAGTGCCCTATTTATTTAAGTATAATTTTTATTAAATTACTGGCTGTGCTGCCTGTAAGAGATGGGTTGAAGTAATCAACGTAGAGCACAGTGTTACCATTTGCAGTGTACCATCTGTTGGAATGACAAAAGCAATGCATGCAATTACTACAAATGATTGAGCTGCATTATCTGTGGGAATGACACGGCATCTGAACGGACACACAGATGTATGTGTGTATGATGTACGATTGTATAAAGTCCATTGTATTCAGTTCAATTCAAATGTTATTATTCCAACCGCATCAGTTGGTTTTCCAGTAGGTTTTTTTTTTTTTTTTTGCAGGCCAAGAACATCCTGTTTAAAAACACAGCAGGCAAGAACTCAGCCATCAAACAAATTTGCACTAATAAATAAAATATAGTAGTAAACATAACAGCTTATAGTATGAATCCTGTAAGGTCTAAACCAATTGACTGCATTTTTTTTCTCTGTTGACAAATGTACAAACTGCCAAATCTAACAGTATGGGGAAAATAAAATTGTACAGACACGGCTCCTGCATGTATTTCAATATGGGTCCACATTATTACAAGCAAGTTCTGTTTTGGACTCGAACTTTTACACTGTACTGTACTAAAACTTCTTCCATTTGCAGCCAGGAAAAATTAGATGGGTGGCTGAGCCAAATCTTTTTTTGTGGCTCTTGTCTCATCTTTGACACCGTGGATCATTTATTGCTCAGTAATCATTCCCGTTATCTGGCTTTTCTCTGATTTGAGCACGGGACAGGCACTACATAAATAAAATGTGTTATTATTACTATTTGGTGTGTGTGTGTGTGTGTCTCGGTCTTTCCATCTTGGTGTTCATTACGGTATTATTCACGATGTTGTTGCAATCAAGTCGCAACAATTACATGTAGCTTAGGGGAACGTCCTACCTTATTATGTTTTCCTTCTTTTTCCTCTCCTACTATATTGAATATTATTATTACTAATATTATTATTATGTTTGTGGTGAAACATTGGCATTAGTATCAGAAAACTACAAAACATCACCATCAATCTCAAATTGCAGCAAGGGGTGCTATAAGTTCATGACGTCAGTCATTCTCGGATGTAGCCTCCTACTTCCCACTGGCACTGAGTGTAAGACGCTCGATAATTTCTTCTCTTATCTTACTCTGAGGTAGGAACTATGGAACTCCAGACCTAAATAGCCAAAGTCCTTCACAGGGATTCTGTGTAAAGACCCACATATCTTTAAATATATAATTTTTTCCTGACATTAAGGTGATGGCAAAGATATTCCGATCACTGTACCAAGACCTGTGATGGACTGGCCTTGTGCCCAGGGTTTGAAGTTTGCTGAGGTTTATATTCTTCTTTATGTTTGCCATTTTCCTCTTGCTGCCTTCGTTTAGTCTTGTCTGTTTTATTTATTTTTCTTTCCATGTTTCTCTCCTCCTTTTGCGTGTGTTTTGTGTTTGCAGTGGCAGAGCCTTGCTGTGCATTAAGACCCTCAGGCGCTGTGGTCATGAGAACTGCAGTCACCTGGAGGAGTTTATGTAAGATGGCCGCTCACCCTTAGCTAGTCACTGTTGTGTTAACTGTGCTTGTCATTTCTTTCTTTGCTCTCTTTCCCTTAATGAAAAGTTAGAACTCTTTTGGATATTCTGTTTTAGAATGACCAGATTTGGAATTAGAGTTTTTGAGATTAGAATTTTTTTTCTGTTTGCTTAACAACAGTTTTCTTTATTAGTTTATTTCCATGAGTCATAATTTTGCCAGGGTTATGGCGCTGGTTCAAGTTTATTCTTTGTTTGCTTAACGGTTTTCTTATTTTTCATGTATTATTTGGCTTCTTATGCTTTTGATTTAGATTTTTTTTAATTCATATAATTTTGTGTTTTTCTTTATATTGTGTTGTTTATTAATTATCCAGTATTCGTGTGTGTGTATATATATCTATATATATAAAAATCTTTTCGCGTTTGAAACGGAAATTATGTATGACCACAGAACATATTATAATACAGGAACTAATCTCTTTGTTTGTGGACGCCATTTTTATATCATCTTTACGAATTGTTATTATTAGTGTGAGAGTTATTTTACTGATATTGAAAAGAAATAAATACAAACACGCCGATCTATCCCATAGAAGTGTGCCTCGCGTCGCCCTCTCCCAGCCCTCTTCTCTGGACTCCAGCGCTGAGCTGTCCGCTGCCAGTTGCGTTGTGACAGAGAGGTTTTATTTATTCGTCCACGTAACTGTCGCGGAAACTGCCACATTGTAACTTTTTTTAATTGCTAGTACTTGACAGTAGAAGAGATGAGAAAAACAGCTTTGTGTCTTTCTACTTTTTAACTGCGCTGAGCTGTAAACAATGTGAAGACAAGACCGCGTTCAGCGGTGATGGGTCGTGAGAACAAAGTGGACGCTGAAAGGCGTGGAATGTCGGGCTGCTCTGCCGGGTCGAGAGCTTCGCAGTTTCGGGCTGCGTCCTCTCTTCTCGCACTGTTTGTGACACTTCGAGAGCTTCGTCAGCTCCTGGGAGAGTGGAAATCTTTGTGAATGAGTGTAATCGGCACCATCGAAGCAAGACTCTCTTTGTAAATTGCGCTTCACGACTACTTACTGTCCCTTAAGGTGAGTTCGGGTCACTAAAACCCCGCAACATTCAAGGTTGCTTTTGTGATGAATTCTTTTAACAACATGTAGGGTTTACATCTAAGAAGATGTACCGACCTCTTCATGTAAAGTATTGGACTTGGGAATTGTTTGGACCTTCTGCCCGTTAAGCACGGAACGGCAGCATCCACATTTCTCAGAATAATTTTTCTCTTAAATCACAGGCACGTAGTGCAACGTTGTCAGGCAGAAATTTGGAGGATTACATAGAAAATGTAATTTCTATACCACAGTGGTCGTGTAGCGCCTTTCACAAGGAATCTGCTACCGAGAGATGATCCAAATACATTTAAGCTGCTGTTAGTGCTACTTACCTGTTGTGTTATAGCGCCTTTAAAATGTACTTTACCCGAAAGCACTCCAGTACTGCTCATTGTAGCTTTACTTCTTAAATGTTAATGTTTTACTGTTTAATAATTTATATACTACATTTTATTTTTTTCCCTTGCAGTCAGTGAGCGAAGCAACTGGGTAATCAGCTAGTATATATATATATATATATATATATATGTATAATCTGCCATATATAATCACGTATAAGTCGGGTCTTGAAACCTGAAAAATCGGTCATAAAATCAGACCCCGACTTATATGATAATTATTTATATATATATTTTTTTACATCTTCTTGCCTCCTCCAATCTCAGACACATTGAATTTTGTTGCAGCAGGACAGTTACCGATTTCTTTCGCCACTTCAATGACATTTAATTTAAAACCTGCTTCATATTTATATGTGAATTTCTCCTTGGGATTAATAAAGTATCTATCTATCTATCTATCTATCTATTTATTTATTTTCTTCTAATCGAACGTTCCATTGTAGATAAGGGATGCTCTTATGCTAAATGTGTATGAGGGTGCGAGATACAAAAAACACAAATCAGTGCAAGCGTTGCTTCAGAATAGTGCGGGTATTACCGTGTGGTCACGTGGGCACAATACATAGAAATAAAAGGCCGTGTGCTCCGTGGTTACTCTCTCAGGTGGGCATTAGCATATCGTAATCTCTTGGACCAATAGCGTTGAGTTTTCTGCATTCGACTTATGCAACGATATTATAAAATACCAGAAATTATACAGTAAAATCAAGACCCAACTTATCCGCGGGAGAACTTATCCATGAGTGTATACAGTATATAAAATCCAACGTCTGTCTGTTTTGTCTGACTGTCTGACTGCTTTTCACGAGAGAACTTCTTAATGGATTTAGGTGGGGTTTTTTTCTATAACTTGCTTAAACATTCCGGTTGATTTTGTGACTTTCTCATCGCGCTAAGTATCATAGTTCACTTGTGGTACCGATGTGGTACTGAGGAAGAACTTAAATGCGAGTATATACGGTATATCTATATCTATAAAATCATGTAAATACCTATGCTTTCATTCCTTGTGTTTTGTTGTTGGAACCCCAGGAGGCGGGGCCTCCATGACATCACTGCTGAAGGACCAGCCTCTGCCTTTATATTGCGGTCAGAGAAAAGGTCTCAGCAGTTGATCACTGAGTTTGGTGAGCATATCGTAAGTACTGCTTTCTTTCAATTTTTTTTTTTTATTATTAGATTATGGCTTCTGCTCTTAGATTACCTTTTTTGGATTGTGTCGTAGGACTCGTTTGCCTCGAATTGCCTTTTAAGCCAATCCTTTGTTGCCCTTTTCATGCCTCCCTCGTGCTTTATATCTCAGGCAGGGGAGCAGGTCCTTCCATAGTTCATCGATGTTTTTGAAGAGCACATTATTGTGAATCCCTGGGTTTTGCTTCTGTTTTTGTTTTCTTTGATTTGTCTTGGAAACTGCAAAACATCACCATGAATGTCAATTTGCGGTAAGGGATGCTGTAAGATCATGACTCTCGGACGTGGCCTCCTACTTCTCACTGGGACTGAGTGTGGGACATTTGGAATTTGTTTGCAGTGGGGTTGCTTTTTTAGGCAAACTGTGTGCCTCGTTTTTGCCATTTTTGTGCTTCTCTGTTGTTTACTGCAGTAAATTCCATTATTCAGAAAGATCCATGGTTTGTCTTGCCTCTTCAGTCAGATGTTTGATGGTTTCCTTTCCCTATGGAGGCGTCTTTGGTGTATTTTGGGACATCTGAGATATTTTCAAACTTTTTAGGGCTTACTGTCCATATTAATCCGAAGCCTTCCTGTGGAATTAGGAGTCAGGCTGCCTGGGGTGAGGCCTTGTGTTTTTGGGTGTTTTGGACGCCTCACACCCTTTTCACTCTTTGTGTTATGTTCTAGCCTGGATTTCTCCCCTGGCTGGAGTTCGGCTTCATGGTTTTATGTCTGTTTTGTTTATTTGTTTATTTCCTTTACATTCATGTTACTTTTCTAAATTATTTGCCTTATTCTTTGTTTTGGATTTGTTTTGTGGGGGGTTCCCCAAGAGTCAAAGACCACCTGCCCACCACTGCCAGAGACTGCCCTCAGCCCTATAAAAGCAGAGGGTTTCCCACAGTTCCTGGTGGTTCATTCAAATGTTCTGGGGAGTCAGTGTTTATTGTCTCTTTTGCTTGTGTTTATTGTGATTTCTTGATTTTACCCTTCCACTCTGCTGTTTTTGAATTCACCATCGGTTTACAGTACTGGGACTTCACTTGAGATCAGGTGACCTTGTTTACAGGCAACTCTTTTTGCACTCTATGAACATTTCTGCATTAATACATTTTTTTGTCTATAAAGATTCTATGTTATTAGCCAGGGTTTTTTTTATGGTTTTTCCCCCTCTAGTGGGAATTTTTGGAACTCTTAGGGATTTACATGCTGTGGGACTCTCGAATACATAACAATTTGGTGTGCACTTCACAACGACTTTCTAGTGGATTCTGTGATTGTTTGTTTCCTATGCCCAGATGCAGCAGAGCAACCCCAAATCGCAACATTTCTACCATTGTACTTTGCGGTCGGTGTCAAGTTCTTCTGGTCAAATGCTGTTTTTGGCTTTTACCGAAAATGTTTTGTGGTACTGAAAAAAGATTTTTTTGCTTCATTCTTTCAGAACACGTTTTTCCAGAAGTCCTGGGTCCTCATGTATAACGGCGTGTGTAGAATTCGCACTATAACATGACGTAAGCACAAAAGCCGAAATGTGCTTATGCACAGAAAAATCCAGATGCAGGAATCTGTGCGTGCTCCAACTTCCACGTTCTTCCATTCCATAAATCCCGATCAGCGTGAAAAGTAACGCACGTGCACGCGTCTGCTGTCCCGTCCCAGTTCCTCCCAGAATTACGCCTCTTTGAATATGCAAATCAATATAAATCGCCCTTAAGCTCAGCGTTCTGTGAAAAGACAATGGGAAAAGCACGGGGGAAAATATAAGAATTTCAGCGAATACCAAGTCGAGGCAAAGGAAAAACATACTATTTGTTGATTTAAACAGTGGAATAATCAACAAAAGAAAGTTGATCGACTGACATAGCATGTCGGAGAAAGTCGAAAGCTCAAGTTCACAAAGTCGCACAGTGCCGAAAATAAAAAAGAAGTCACATATCAAAGTCGCCGTGTCATATGAAAGCTTATTAGGGTACAGAGAAAAAAAAAATAGGGACACAGTGGGGAAAAAAGCACGAAATGTCAACTTTAATCTCAAAATTTCCACTTTAATCACGTAGTTCATTTTGTCATTTAAGTAGAACATCATAAACTTCATCTTAAAATCATTTAATTTACTAGTTTCTCAAATCCCATCGTAACTAAAGTAGCACGTTAAATGCTTTGTTTTGTATTTGATCTTCAATGTGCTCTATGTGTGTGAATCACTAAGTGCTTCTGTTCTTTCTCTTCCTCCGACAGGACACTGAATCCATTACATTCGTGATATTACAGCTCTCTGAATAATTAAAATACAGATGTATACGTGATATCATTTTCATGATGATTAGAATGAAAGTAGGTTATTAAACATGGGAACACGATGGCGCAGTGATTGGTCATGTCTCACACAAGATGCTGCTGTGACCTTCGATGAAATACTTTATTGCAGCAGTACTGTCTCTTTCAAATGTACTAACCTGCAATTCCTGTCCTTACTTTTCTTTCCCCAAATACCCAATCACCACACAATCAGCTCTGTAATAAACGTTAAGCCATCTGTAAGCTTACAACGACAATTCTACAAAACTTTTAAGGAACATTGAAATATCTTCATAGTACGTGTTTAATTATTCCATTCATCTATCCTTCCAGTGTCGCGCCAGCCTCAGTAAATATTCAGCGCAAGGCAGGAACAATCCGTGAACTTGCTAGCGCTGCAGCACCGTGTCCTCACATGTTTAATTATTAACAATACAGATTATTTAAATGAAGTTAAAGTTTTATCTGTATAATATAATCAACATATTTTGCTGCATTTCATCTTAAAAATGATATCCTCATCATATGTAAATACACGCTTTATAAAGTGGCACAGGTTGTGTAATATTATAACTGTAGTGCAAGTTTACAGTGAGGTGATTGTACTTATAAGTACAAACAGTTCTACAAGGAGCACTTGATGGATTGATTGAGCGTGTTTATAGTTCTTGGGGTGAAACTGTCTTTGAACCGCGAGGTCCATACAGGAAAGGCTCTGAAGTGTTTGTCGTATGAGAGCAGTTCAAATAGACTGTGTGCATGGCTGAGGCAGCGTGTGCTTGATGCTGCATACCGATAATTCTCTTTCCGATCAGCTGCTGCTGTGATTCCCCACTCAGATACAGTGATATAAATACTCCAAGTGGTGCAGTGAGAGTAATATGGAAAAAGAAGATCTGCTGTGGCAACCCTTAAAGGGAGCAGCTAGAAGAAGGTGGTGCAGTGAGAGTAACAACGCTAAAGCAATTATGGTATTTGGAATACTATGGCTATTCCCTGGGCCATTATATTGTTACAGGTTAATTACAATCAGATGCATTACACTAATAAACAATATGCGGGTTAGTTTAAGTGTATTTATAAAGCCTCGCTCAGGAAAATAATAGTAACCACACAGGAACAGTAGCACTGCTTTGACGCTGGGTGCCGCTAGTCTGCAAAACTGAGTGCAGAACTTGCGTACAACAGGGTATGAGGTACTGTGGAAATGTGCGTGGCTTTACGCCAAGTTTAGGTTTTATACATCGCGATTTGAACATGGAAACATTTTTACACAACATTTCTGTGCGTACGCACCATTTATACATGAGGCCCCTGGTCTTTGCCTAGGTGTTCGTTGGCTAATTTTAGCCTTGTCCTGATATTCTTTCTGTTTCCACCTGGGACACGTCCCATGTACATCTAATTTTTGCTGCCTCCTTCTAACGGTAGGTGCCTGCACTTTGACATCAACAGTGGTAAGAGCTTCCTCGAGGTCCCGTGATGAAACTCTAAACTTCTTAACGCCTTCTTTCAGCATCTTGCGTTATTCTCTCAGGGTGAACTTACTGGGATTGACTGACCAGGACAAATTGGCAGCTGTTTGAAGTTTTCCCCACTTGCAGATGATCTTATAAACAGTGGAATAGTTGATTTCCAAATGTTTGGAGATCTTTTTAAATCCTTCCCTGACTCAAAGACATCTATAAACCTTCCTTATGAAGGCCTGAGAGAGCTCTTTTGATCTCGACATGGTGATGACACACACACTTCAACAATAACAACAAGCAAACCAACCAAAATAGTCTGAGGTTTAAATGTCAGAAAACACGTTATAATGCAAAAAAGTGAGTTGTCCCGACTGACTAGGATGCTAGCTGCTCTGAATTTAAGGCTTTCTGGGAGGAAAGGGGTGAGTCCAGATGGATGAATCCTGGAGGTGACATCAGATGGAACAGTGTCAATCATCCATTCTGCAGAAGGACAAGAAGAGAGGTCTTTAGTACACAGTGCCACCTTCTGCCTTGGTGGAGAATTACCATCACCCAGGCCTTCAAACTGTTTGCCATGCACATGCACGTGACACTTGTAGTATTCATTAAAACACCAATCATGTTACATGTACCAGGTGATAGCGGCTGCCTGCTCAGACGCTGGCAGCTTATGCCTTTACTGGACTCCCAGAACACAGAGGAGAGGTGCTATGATGCTGCTGCACATGATCTTGCTTTCTCAAATGAGGAGCACAGCCAGATACTCTTGAATGCAGGGGGCGGGGTCTCAAAGCTACTCTACCAGCCAATGAAGTTCTACAGCATTGTGATTGCAAATGTTTGAGGGTGATTAGCATGCTCCATATATGGATGTTTGTGGGTGGGGTTTTGATGTATGTGCATTTTTACAAGGTGATTGGGATTTAAAAAGATTAACTGCATAGAAATTTGCATACACTGGGCTTAATAAATCTGATTTTTTTATTTTTTGATGTATCCATTTTTTTTTTTTGGTGTGCTCATATTTTCACTCTCAGATTCACACAAACTTTTATAAATGAGGCCCCTGGTCCTCCAGTTATATCTCTCTTTTGGCTTTCCCAGATCCTTCATTTAATTAGTTTGAAAATTAAAAGAAAGAAAGCACACTTTAAGGGCCACTACTCTCCATTTCACGGTACGCTTCAATACTTCCACTATAACAGTTTTGAAGCCACAGATCGTGAGAAGTGAAGACAGGCTACAACTTATTAATTGCAGCTGTAAGAATGGAGGAACACAGCCACCAGCAGTGGTTCAATTCACAGCTCACCGTCACGCCTGTCATCGCCTTCTTGGTCCCACACAGTCTTTGTCTAGTGAGACCCCCGCATCAGGACGTGAGCCTCCACTGCCCACATCCCTTCATTTACTTTCTGAATACATTTAATCCAATTTTGGAATTAAGAGGACCTGGAGCCCCTTAATACCCCCATCAGTGTTAAATAAATGTGTAAAGTAAATATGGCAGTTTAATAGTTCTACTATTATAATGCTAATAATAATAAGAAGAACTTACTAAATCAAATAACAAAAATGCCACCCCAAAAAAATTAAAGCCACTAAACAGGATTGTCCTTTTAAAAAGCCCCTCCACATGAGTTTCAGATATATTTAACGTGGTAGGAGGCAGCTAAACGTAGTCTTAAATAAATTGCCAGTTTATCTTTTTTCCATTAGGATTTCTTTTTATTTTTCTTTTCCGATGAAGGGCAGCTACCGCATCGTTGTCACTTGGCAAGAAAAATATGGCGCTGAGTGTGACAGAACAGTTCCAGGAATAGCAAGTCTAGAAGGAAACCAAAAGTTTTGCGAGGACTTTCAACAGTAACAGTGTTGACCCTGGTGAATGGGCGGTTGCCATGGTGACAAGACTGGCGCATAAAAAGGCTTCCAACATGTCAGGCGAAGGAAGCGGTGGCGTTCGGAAGAAGGCCTGGTGTTTAAGGAATAATGGGAGATGCACTTATCATTAACTCTTTAATATGTCGGTCGGCAGACTGGGCTGAAGTATCCTTCATGGACACTTTAAAAGTAGACAAGTCGCTTGTATCACTAGAGCACATATTTTCTACTTTTAGTAAGTTTAAACATTATGTGTGCCTCTGCTTGTGTTTGTATGCCTGCACTGTATGTAGACAATACAATACAACTTATTTTTTGTATAGCAGCAAGTGTCTGCACAGACCACTGTGAGCAAATTCTCAGTATGGAGCATACTAATTAGTACAGATTTGTTAAAAAAAACACAGAAAAAGTACAAACTGATTAACAGAAATGGAAACGAGCAATGCCCATCCATTAATTAATTGGTGACCTCTGGTCAGTTGACAACTATCCATCCATCCATCCATTATCCAACCTGCTATATCCTAACTACAGGGTCACTGGGGTCTGCTGGAGCCAATCTCAGCCAACACAGGGTGCAAGGCAGGAATCAAACTCCGGGCAAGGTGCCAGCCCACCGCAGGGCGCGCACATCCACACACCAAGCACACACTAGGGACAATTTAGGATCGCCAATGCACCTAACCTGCATGTCTTTGGACTGTGGGAGGAAACTCCACGCAGGGAGGACCCGGGTCTCCTAACTGCGAGGCAGTAACGCTACTCACTGCACCACCGTGCCGCCCATCAATTGACAACTAGGGAGATTAAAATTGCAAAAGAGAAGACAAAGTCGGGCACAACGGGGTGACAAACCTCCTTCTTGTCATTTTAGAGTAGAATCTGTTGTAAGTATGGAGGACAGACTTGGCATCTTCACTGATGTATTATCGTAGTATTTCCCTTTACTTATCCTTTACCTGTTTCCTGAAGGGTATGTGTGCTCGCCAAGTTCGTTATTGGGTTGGTCTACTGTTGCACTTTAAGAGTAACACACACATAAATAGCTGTACACATACACACAGACCGTAAACACAACAGTGCCCCCGAATAACACACACACAGCTGATTAACCTCTAGCACTTTAAACCACACAAGTGCTTTAGGAATAACACAGCCTGTCACTCTCTCAGCACTTCAAGAGACTTACTTATTATCAGCACGAACAACATACTATGTTTTAATGATATCTCAGAGCTAAACATTACTTTTGGTCTACAAGAAAACATTTAAAGGCTCAGCACTCTTGGCTATAGGCCGTTTATTAGCCAAGAATGCCTTACTTTACGTCTTGTTCTCTACTATTGGGTGGAGCTCACACCCTCAGTCTTAATAAACCTCACAGCACAAAGCGTATGGCAAACCTCCGGCCACTCCAGGTGCTCTAAGAAATCTAACTTATTACTTCAATCACTCTATAGACATTAAGACAAAATATAGAAAGTTAAAAGCAGCATGGTATTTATTACAGGAATAATAATCATACCACGGGAACAAATAATAGAAAATAGGACTGATAGAAAAGTCTGGATATATATAGTCTTTGGAAAAAGCTTACAAAAAAGTTACAGATGACAAGGATGAATGTCGCAGGGCAGCGTTTGATTTAGTATGAAAATGCTGTAAACTGATGCTCGGATGAAAACTGGTCATACGTGTCTTTGTTTTCTTCTTTCTCCCTCCTTCCTTACTTCCTCACTCACTCACTCTTCAGATGAGGTATATTTATTCTAAAATTCTACTGGGGGGTTTTGCAAGATGTGATCGTTAGATATTCTGATTGGCTGGCAGTCACTATGAAGAATTAATTCATTGTCCGTTTTCCCAAACAATACAACATTTTTTATGTTCTCTGAGGTGTTGCTATGTCTTCCTTTCCCAGGTTGTAAAATACAGTAATTAGATGTCTATCCTTTATCGGGTTATAAAGTAATTGAGCCACCAGCATGTCTTCCTTTCTTTGTTGGAACAGCTGTTTTAAAAGTGAGGTATAACTGTGAAGAAGACGTGCTTTTATTTGTCCTGAATGTAGTTCATCTGTTGTCTTGTCTTGAACAAAATATAATGGAAATATAAACCAAAATGTGCAGATTTTGTACCCTACAACAACTAAGATGGAGACGGAGTTCTTGTCCGGACAGGATGCAATACGGACCGCAGGACTGGAGACTGAAACCACCCGGAACACCCTATAATCGTTGTCCTGTCTGGGATCGGACTGGGTGAATGTGGATTCTGGGATCAGTGGATCGCCCCCTGCATAGATGGGTGCAGTGTTCCTCGAGGCTGATCCCAATCAGGACACCTGTAGGGTTTGCATGAGTATGAAAGTCCAGCCCTGTCGGTGCTTCCAGAGGGTGCTGCCTAACAATCCTGGTTTTACACATGACCCAGATGTGCTCCCAACATGCAGTGCGGTGACACCAGTCCTGGGTGTTGCTTGAAAAAGAACCTGCCTAGCTCCACATCGGGGAGTCAGAGTCGGGAGGCAGTGGGTGACACTCTTGCATGAAGGAAGGAGGAAGAAGCTATTGATCTTTCTTTACATGGGTGATTATTGGAAAGGTATGGCAAACAAATCAATATCATTTGTATGAATCTAGAATTGAGTTGGTTTTTACTGATTCTACAGTTTGAAGGTCAGGAGCACCCCCTGGTGGTTACACAGTGTTAGCCTTGTGCAGTCCCTTTAATTAAGGACCCGGGAGTACTTCCGGTGCCAGGGCCACTGCCCGATGGAAGTATTTCTGGGTCATATGGAAGCCCATTACAGCAAGGAACTTGTCTCCCTGCAGTGCTCTCCTGAGGCACCCAGTGACTCCAGCAGGGCTGCTCTGCCGGACTATTTTTCTCTGCATGCCCTGCTGGATTTCCACTGGGCACCGATATCTGGTGCTGCTGCCATCTAGCATACTGGGGGGAATTAAAAATCCCCATCAATATCTTTTCTGTTCAATGGACTGCCCGTGTATTCTTTCCGATCCTTCCTTCCAGGTCTGCTCCTTCTTTTTTTTCCCAGCTGAGATACTTATCTGCTGTCACAAGAATAGTCCAAAGACATTGAAAAAGGTTTGGGGCAGCCACCCGTATATTGTGCCCTGGCTGCAAAAGGGTAATTTGTATTGAGATGTTTACAGGTCTGAGTCCAAAACAGAACTGATTGAAAGGCTGTAAATATGGCAGCTTTAAAGGCCATGACAGGAAGTGACATCATCCATGGGGGCGGAACGGGAAGTGACATCATCCATGGAGTTGGAACCAGAAGTGACAACATCAACAACATTTATTTCTATAGCACATTTTCATACAAATTATGCAGCTCAAAGTGCTTTACATGATGAAGAAAGAGAAGAAAGACAAAATAAATAAAAATTAGAATAAGGGAACACTAATTAACATACAAAAAAAAGTAAGGACCGATGGGCAGGGAGGACAGAAAAAACAAAAAAAAACTCCAGACGGCTAGAGAAAAAAAAAATCTGCAGGGATTCCAGGCCACGAGACCACCCAGCCCCCTCTAGGCATTCTACCTAACATAAATGACCTCAGTCAGTCCTTATTGTATTCAGGGATCTCATGGAAGAACTTGATGATGACGGTGATGTGGACTTCTGGTCTTTAATCCATCAATGTAGGGACATCACGGTGCTTTGATCAGGTGGTGATGGTGCAGGTCGCCACCCCAGAAAAGCGGAAAAAGAACAGAAGAGAAAGTAGGGGTTAATATGGATTTTGGAGCCACCATGAATAATCATGATAATTAACTGAATATACAGAGCATCAGGATTAAACTAACATGAAGCTATGAGAAAGTCATGTTAAAGTAATGAGTTTTTAGCAGTTTTTTAAAGTGCTCCACCGTATTAGCCTGGCGAATTCCTATTGGCAAGCTATTCCAGATTTTAGGTGCCTAACAGCAGAAGGCTGCCCGCCTCTCCACCTCTTCTAAGTTTAGCTCTTGGAATTCTAAGCAGACACTCGTTTGAAGATCTAAGGTTACGATTTGGAGTGTCATCCATGATGCTGGAGCCGAAAGCGCCGTCATCCATGGGCCCCGGAACCGGAAGTGACATCATCCATGGGTCCCGGGACAGGAAGTGCCATCATTCATGGGGCTGGAACCGAAAGTGCCGTCATCCATGGGGCTGGAACTGTGCGGGATTTCCCGTAGATGATCTGCAGAGGATTGGGAGAGTACGTCAGTGCAGCTCGCCACCCCCATGGAACTACTATTATTCAGGACCTTTAGCTGCCTCCCACTCGCGCGTTTGTGACACTGCCTAATAGGAGTCTCCCGTCCGGGTAAGGAACCATCCAGGCCCATGTGGCATCTACAGCAGAAAAGATCTGATGCCACCACTGTATTATCATGGTATTTCCCTCTACTTGCTTTTCCTCAAGGGTAAGTGTTCTCGTCAAGTTCGTTATCAGGTTGGTCTACTGTTGCACTTTAAGATGAACACACACACACATAGCTATACACATACACACAGACCCTAACCACAACAGTGCCCCATGAATGACACACACACGCTGATTAAACCTTAGCACTTTAAACCACACAAGTGCTATAGGAATAATAGCCTGTCATTCAGCACTTCAAGAGACTTACTTATTTGCGGTACGAACAACATACGATGTTTTAGTGATATCTCAGACCTAAATATTACTTTTGGTCTACAAGAATACATTTAAACATATAAAGACTCAGCACTCTTGACTATAGGCCATTTATCAGCCAAGAACACCTTCTTTATCGTATTATCCCTAACTATGGAGTAGTGCTCTCACTCTCAGCCTTATAAACCTCGCAGCACAGAAATAATGGCAAAAATCCGGCTGTCACCAGGTGCTCAAAGAAATCTAACTTATTACTTCAATCACTCTAGACATTAAGACAAAGCATAGAAAGTTAAAAGCAGCATGGTATTTATTACAAGAATAATAATAATACCAATGGAACAAAGAATACTAGAAAATAGGTACTGATAGGAAAGTCTGAATATATATATATATACGTAGTCTTTAGAAAAAGCTTATGAAAAAAAAGTTACAGATGACAAGGATGAATGTCCCAGAGAGGCGTTTGATTTAGCAATCGATGTTCATGATGCCTTTCTGATGACCAGGGCCGTCTTCGTCCATTCCTCTTCTTCTTCTTTGCTTCTTCTCTTTCCTTCTCTTAAACCAAGGCATATTTATTATGAAATGTCATGCCTTGGTTTCACAACACATGCACCTGATTGGCTGGCTGTCAAAATGATTGATGAATTCATTCACTATCCGTTTTCCCAAACAACAAAACCTTTGATGTACTCTGAGGTGTCAGTAGTTCTTCCTGTCCTGGGCTGTAAACCAAACTATTGTTCCAGATGTCCATCCATAAAGTAATCAATAGCCTGAGGTATCAGCTCGGCATTCTTTCCCAGGCTGTAAACCAAATTAGCACTAAGCTATGAACAAAAAGTAAGGTGTAAGGGAAGAAAGCCTGCTTTAATTTGTCTTAGTTCATCTGTTGTCTTGTCTTGAACAAAATATAATGGAAACCAAAATGTACAGAATTTATACACCATAACACACCACTCAGACCTAGTAGGACAGCTTTGTGTTTTTTGGATTATTATATAATTCTCATTTTCTTTGACTTTTTCTCTATGTTGGAGTGTGAATGTGCTGGGATAAAGTAAGGTGGGTGGGTTGCTCGACGGTCCCATCACACGTGTAAATGAAGCTCCATTGGAGACCCCACCTCTCCTCGTAAACGAATTTATCGCCCGAGTAAAGCTGTCCCTTGGCACACCTCTGTTAAGCTTAACAATTAAGGGATTGTAACGCCAGACTTAATAGGTTGTTAATTCCATTACCTGCTGTGCAGTGTGCCCTGCCTGACAAGCCAACTGATGTTCCTTATTGAGCTCACTCGTTTCTTGTTAAAAGCCTTAAGCATGGATTTTTCACAATGCTGGTTCCTCTAAAGTGAAAAGCAAATGAAATTGTTTGCCGGCGAGTGTGTTGACAGACACCGAAATATTGAAGGTGCTTCTGAATCCTGAAAAAGTCTGTCATATTTACGTCCAGGAAAGCAGAGGACCAAATGTACATGACAGTTGGACTATAAATCTTATTCTTATGTCATGAATAGAGTGGGGGCGTAACGATTAGTGCTGCTGCCTTATCACTCCAGAGGTTTGGGTTCAGATCCACATCTGGTGGCTGTCTGTGGAGAGATGGGTCAACGGGGGTATTCATATCTTCATGCAAACAGTGCCTATGGATAAAGGTGATCTGCCTGAACAAATGACCATGGCTGTGCAGCAATCCGATGATGACACTATCCATCCATTTGTCCATCTCTGTTTCTCCCCTACTCCCCCTCTTATGTGGTGTACGCTGGTGGGAGAGCCTGCCAATTCGAGAAAGGCAGACCTGGGGGTACAACGAGCATGGGAATCGTCCCACAGGCACAGTGGGTTGCTTTCGATGGAGGTTCTTGCCATTCTCCTCTTGTTGACGTGTCCGTTGTTCTTCAAAGTGATGAACTCCTTCAATTATTGTCCATCCCCAAAGCACACGGGGTCCCCAACAAGTGTTTGATGCTGCATGTGTGGAATGGAGCAGGCCATCCATCATTTCTTTGGTCCACCTTGAGGTCGGGCTCCTTCAACGAGTTCACCATAGAGGCCCATCTAGAGCAGCTGAGATTCATCCATGTGGACAACTTTCCTGGTCTGGCAGAAGACAAATGAAGGGTCAAATTGAGTTGGTGTGTTCATTCTCATAATCTAAATTAACAAAAAGACCTGTCATGTGGAAAAAGTAAGTCCACCCCCAACATTTATAACCATAAAGTTAGAATTGGGTCTTGTAGATGAGGTACCAATGATTAGAGCGTCCTTAGGGAGCATGCTGGTGGACTCCATCCTGTTTAAACCCCAGATATCGGGGGGTCTGGTGTTCTCTTTTCTATTGACGTGTGTGGTGTCATCGTGCCACCATTAAATGAGCTCATCAAGGCCCTCAAGAAAGAAGGCTGTGGATGCGCAGGAGTCTGGGAAGGGGGGTTCAAAATGATTTCAAATGAATCATTCCAGGTCAGGTCAGGTTGGGGAGAATGCACTGGTACAGCGCGTTGTCGCACCCAGCACACAACAAAAAAGCTCAGGATCCCCATTGGCAACCCCTCAGGCAGTCATGAGGTCCAATCCCACCCTCCAGAAATGACCCTCTACTAGGTGTTACATGGGTGTTCCCCTTGGCCTGGTCCAGCCACTCAGGTCCTCAACAATGAGCCAGATCACCCTCAGGTAATTGCGCCACATGGCCGTAATGCAGTAACTGACACTCCCTCACAATGCAGGTCATGTGCATCATTCGGGACTCCGTGAGCAACAAAAGTCAAACCAGCGGTACAAAAGGATTCTCCGAAGAGACACAGAACTGAAGGAGTCCAGTCTTCATCTCAGGTCACTGGATAAGCATCCATGTCTCACAAACAGGGAGCACCAGGACTCTAAAGACTTGGACCTTCGTCTTTTGGCAGAGATATCAGGAGCGCTGGAACTCCTTTCCAGCGACCTCATGACCCCCCATGCTCTCCCAATCCAGTCTACTGACTTCATAGGAAGAGTCACCAGAGTCATGAATGTCACTGCTGAGGTAAGTAAACCTCTTGATGAGGTCAGCACTCTCGCAGAAAGACACACTGCTGATGGCTGTGCTCAAGAGGTCATTAAAGGCCTGGCTCTTTGTTTTTTATCAGGACCCTCACAAGCCCAAACACTCAGACCCCTCGCTCAGTCTCTCGAGCGCTCCAATCAGAGCCTCCATTGACTCCACGAAGATCACAGCATCGTCAGCAAAGTCAAGATCAGTGAGTCTCTCTTTACCAACTGATGCCCCACAGCCGCTGGACCCCCATGACTCACCCCAACTCCCAGTCCATGCAAGCATTGAACAGAGTGGGAGCAAAAAACACCCCTGACAAACCCCAGAATCAAACAGGGAAAAACACAGAGGATCTTTCATTCCAGTGTAAAGGAAATTGTCCACAAATGGCGTAGGTAGAAATATAATATAAATACAGTCAGTCATTATCCAACGTGCTATATCCTAACACAGGGTCACGGGGGTCTGCTGGAGCCAATCCCAGCCAACCCATGGTGCAAGGCAGGAAAAAATCCCAGGCAGGGTGCCAGCCCACTGCAAGACACACACACACCCACACACTAGGGACACCATGCTGCCCCATGTGATACAGTATCTGCCAAAAAATACAAGGAGTATTTTGCCCTTATTGGGTCTCATCAGATATACACACCTTTGCATCCCCTGACTGGCCGACCAACCACAAGTGTTACCTGGTAGGTAACCACCTAAGTAATCCGATTACGATGAAAGAAGAGTCATTGTGCTATACTTGTATTGTACCTGTGGCTGTGGTGGTGGGAAACGCTTTGTGAAGAGTTTTCCTCATAATAAAAAGGCTCTTTTGTGTTTTAACTTGTGCCCTGTGTCTGTTGTGTTGGGTTAGAGGGAGCTGGAATACCCCTTAGTGTTCCGCAATATATACACACACACACACACATAGTTATAGATATATAATGTGGCGGACGCCCCTGTGATGGAAGGACCGGGAGTAGACGACAAATTCAGGGCCATACCTCTCTCGGAATATGAGAGGGCAACCCCTCCAGTTAGAAGCTCAACCCTCCTGGGGCCCCTAGCCACCACCAGGGGGGCGTCTGGACAGTTTCAGAGCCCTGGATTGCAGCACTTCCGCCACACCTGGAAGTGCTGCCAGAAGTGGATCCGGGTGAATCCGGAAGTGCTCATTGATTCAAGATGGAAGACGTGCACTCCAGCGCACAGCAGTAGCTACAGCACCCCTTGGCAGCGCCCACGGAAGCCAACAGGGCTGCTCCAAACTTCAACTCCCATGGAGTCTGAGGCACGACTGCAACCCAGGGGGGCTGCCATCCAGCACTCCGAGGCAGGTAATGCTCTGGATATATGCTGCCTCCCCCAGTCCTTCCAGCATGGATGCGTCCCGGCTGGGCAAGGGCCCCAGCAATATGCCACGATATATACACATACACATATATAGATTTCTATATACATGTATATTTTTATATATATAAATGTGCAGATTATATCCAAATTGTCATCTTTGCAGAATCTCTTCAAACTTGACTTTTTTGAAGGCGGACGTAACCCGCTTCCTTCGCACACCTGCTAAGAGCCGCGCAGCTTTTCACAACTCCTGAAACCTGCTGAATGGCCAGGGAATTCTTCACCCACCATAGCTAAAGGCTTTCGCAGCCTTTAGGCTTTTGTGCTTAAATGTTCTAAAGAAAATCTCTGGAGGAATTTATTGTTATGGAAATAAAAAAAAAAAATGAGCCCAAGGGCAGCTAATCTCTTACTGTATTGAGTAAAATCTGCTTCTTCATGGTCGCCGGGAGAGTTTAGGGCCAAAAAAACGTAGTGTACCGTGTATGCTGATTCGGTTATCTTTGCTGTATTGAGAGATGCTTATCTGTGGTTAGTAGTTTGGAAAATGGACGGACTTATCTTCTGCTGGTATTACCAGTGGATGTTGTCTAATTGTAAACTCATTTAGAATAAACGAATTTTGGGGTATAGCATTCCATAACAACCTCAAACCAACTTAATCTGTTTCACAGTTGTGTGGGTGGCTTGGACTATTCCAGTAGCTCATGGTGCACAGTCCCATTTTATGAGTGACTTGCAAAGTAGAGTGCCCACCATAGTTTGGGACACTTCACTAAAAGGCTCTGTTACACTGCGAAGCTCCATAGAGCACAAAAGCCAGATACTGACTGCAAAACGCAATTCCAAAAGTAACCAAATCCCAATACAGAAATCCAAAGAATGGTTGAAAAAATGAAAAACCACAAAGGACAAAACATAAATACACTTGCCAGCTCCATAAATGAACAGCCAGGGACTATGGGAAGTCCTCGTGTTTATAGGGCCCGGTGGCGGGCCCTGCCAGTGATACTGCTAAATAATTAATATTGAACGTTAAATAAGAATTTGAACCTCAGTAATGGGAAGAATCCTGGCTGTGTAATAACCCACTGTGTTGGATTAGGATTTAATTCTCTAAAGGGAGACCAATCAAGGAAAGAGATGATCTATCTATCTATAATATAGTGCCTTTCATATCTATCTATCTATCTATCTATCTATCTATCTATCTATCTATCTATCTATCTATCTATAATATAGTGCCTTTCATATCTATCTATCTATCTACGTATCTATCTATCTATTTATCTATAATATAGTGCCTTTCATATCTATCTATCTATCTATCTATCTATCTATTTATCTATAATATAGTGCCTTTCATATCTATCTATCTATCTATCTATCTATCTATCTATCTATCTATCTATCTATCTATCTATCTATCTATCTATCTAAGGTTTCCCCTTGGGATTAATAAAGTTTGTCTTATCTCTATATCAACATTGAGCTCCAGCAGAGGTTTACATCTTTCTTGATATCAAAGCCAGCAGAAACACATGCACCCTAACTGCCCCAACTAAAAAGAATCTCTACAGCTCAGACACCTAACATCCCTGTTATCTGCAGGGGGCAGTGTCATCACAGCACCATAGCTAGCTCACTAATGGGTTGGTGCTACTGGCATTCTGGGTTCAGCCGATTCCTGCTTTGCTTTCACTTCACTGTGACCCCCAACCAGGAACAAAGTAGACATGGAAATTCAGAAGTGAGATACTGTTGCAATGGCCCTGCAGAGTGTAGGTGAGACCAGCGTAAAGGTGATTTCACTCCAACTCACATTCAGGTCTTATCAGAACAGATTCCTGCAGTTTTCAATTCACACCATTCTTTTAGAGCTAATAGAGACATTTGTATGACAGCTGGACATATCATAACAGGGGGCACTGTACGCTTAATAGTTACCTACATGACAACATTAAGAGAGGTGCTTTAGGTTCCAAAATCAGAAATGAAGCAAAATACTTTTTATCTTTGCTCTAGTACAGTATATATTTAATTTTTTTTATTTATCTGTATAAATGTTTATGTGAGTTTCCCTTCTGCATCCCCGGGGATGTGCTTGTTTGTATAACTAGAAAGTTTAAAGTGCACCCAAGCTCACCAGTCCCTAGTATTGTACATTCAAAAAGAACCACAAGGAACTGTGAGAGAAACCTCCAGAGTTATAGGGCGGAGGGCAGTTCTGGGGATGATTGGCAGGAGGCTCTGCCTTTTGGGGGACCGCCCACAAAACACATGGAACATAACACAGGCTCTATCTATCTATCTATCTATCTATCTATCTATCTATCTATCTATCT
>JANRMT010062824.1:289970-323429 GCA_026402145.1 Polypterus bichir lapradei | reverse complement strand
ATCTATCTATCTATCTATCTATCTATCTATCTATCTATCTATCTATCGCATTTCACTCTATCTATCTATCTAGTGCCTTTTATTATATCTATCTATCTATCTAGTGCCTTTCATTCTATCTATCTATCTATCTATCTATCTATCTATACATCGTATACACTCGCTGATAAGTTCTCCCGTGGATAAGTCAGGACTTGATTTAGCTGTATTTTTTCTGGTATTTTATAATGTCGGTTATATGTCGAATGCGGAAAACTCTCGCTATTGGACAAGAGATTATGATATGCTAATGCCCGCCCACCTGAGAGAGTAACCACGGAGCACACGGCCTTTTTTTCCTCTATGTATTGTGCCTATGTGACCGCACGGTAATACCCGAATTATTCCGAAGTAACATTTGCAATTTTTTATGTTTTTTTATATCTCATACCCTCCTACACCTTTAGCGTAAGAGCATTCCTTATCTACGATGGAGCATTCGATCAGAAGAAAATATGAAGCAGGTTTTAAATTAAAAGTCATTGACGTGACAAAAGAAATTGGTAACCGCGCTACTGCAACAAAATTCAATGCGTCTGAGAAACTGGTGCGAGATTGGAGGAGGCAAGAAGATGAAAAAAAAATGTAAGTGCCGCATTTTTGAACGGGAGTATAAGTTGCGTCTGATTTTATGATCGATTTCAAGACCCGACGTATACGTGAGTATATACGGTAGATATCTATTATAAAGTGTCTTTCATATATCTATCTATCTATCTATCTATCTATCTATCATATAGTGCCTTTCATATCTATCTATCTATCTATCTATCTATCTATCTATCTATCTATCTATCTATCTATCTATCTATCTATCTATCAAGCCCTGGCTGAGATGTGATAGTTTCTTTATTTAATTTATTTCAATCCATTCTCTTAAACTGCACTTACACTTATCAGCTAAAGGTGCAATACACAGTTACAAATGCAGCATGGTCAAAATAAATGTCAAACTTATGCAGAAAAAAAAATCCCAATAGTGAGCATAAAAAATAAATGAAAAATAACATGCAATATCTAGATTAATTTACTTCTGGAATGACCCTCATGTAATATGTCAGTAGCACATTGTAATCTATAATAAAAATCTGTGAAATCTGCAAAGGCAGCACATCAGGCAGCGGTCCACGGAGCCAATCAATATCAGTGTGTGTCAAAGCAGTATGTGGTAAAATGTGTACATCAAGTTTCATCACAAGAAATGGGTTTATATTGATTTTTATTTTTATATTTCCTCTGGAATCATTTATAAGTAGTTAATTTTATTTATGACCCAGTACTAGATATATGGACATTAAGTAGGGTGGGCCTACCACACGGCCTGGTCGGGCACAACCTGATAACGTAAACAGGGGCCTGCCCTCCAGTGGACTAACCACGTGCAGGAGGTTTGGTGGCCGGGCGCAGTGTGACGGGGCTGCAATCAAAGGTAGAGGCCGTGGTAGACTCTTGTTGGATTTCTGTTAATCAGCAACAAATTAAATCCGTTGTCATTCCGTATAACAAGTCGTATAACAATAAAATGTGAAAATTAGCGAGTTAGTGGGGTAGTTGCATACGTTTCATAGGCCCTGTATGTTAAAACCACTTTTTAAATTTATGAAGCTCCATAAATGCTATTCCTTCTTAACTCGATTTGCATTCCCTTTGGGTGTTCGTGCTCAGAGATTCTGGTCACAAAAATGTCTTTCTAGTTCTTTGAAAAAATGTAGCATAAATTGTGAATCAGAAAATGTTGTGATTTATTTTTTATGGGGTTACGTACAGGCCATCCCGTATAATGATCTAGTGTGTTGTGTGAGCTTCTCGGCGACTTCTAAGGACCTGCAGCTGCTTTGAATCCCGTTTTGATCTTTGTTCATTAGTCATGGTGTTTATGTTGGATCATTATATTCAGATGGTTATTATTTTTTATCATTATTTCCATGTTATCATTTTTCTCTATATGTTATTCACAAAGCACATTCCATATTGAAGTGTAGAATATTTGGAAAGTATTAAAAGGAAAAATTAAAACTGCGATCCTTGTATAATTTGAAATGTATTTTAACAACCCGGGGATTGTGGGAGATGGAGGAATGGATTTAGCCTCTGACGCCGATTACTGGTGAGTGGCCCTTAAGGGGTCCTTTGGCTTCTTCACCACTCGGTTGGTCGCTGGTGACATGCACTCCTAGCCGCTTTGTCCCTTCATGCATTCCGCCTCACCTGCTCGTGTGCCACCCTCTTCTCCCATTCTCTTGAACTGACCAGAGGCCAGGGTGCAAACTGAGGCTCACTGGAAGACAAGCTTGTGGACCAATGAGACTACAGCAGCCAGGAGATGTGTCTGAAGCGGGGTTGACAGGTCCTTGAAAAAATTAGAGCCCAAGGAAAGCTTAGAAGTAGCAAATTTGCCTCCAAAAATAGCCCAATATGTGAGTTAGACAAAATGACACACCAGAAAGTGAGGGGGCCATGTCACCCCCCCAGGCTGGGGGGTGTCCCCTCAGCGATATTTCAGAGTGATAGAATGGGTATACTGTATACCATCACACAATGCGGGTTGGGTGGGCGTGGGCACCCTCCCCTGGGGATTTTACAAGGGTAAAGAACATACACAGGTGCAAGTAGCAGTGGACAGGGGTGACAAAGGGTTGAAAACTATGATAAAAAATGAGGTGGAGGCGCTGGTTGAAAAATAGCCCAAAATACTGTGTGGTTTAAAAAAAAATAGCCCAATATGTGAGTTAGACAAAATGACACACCAGAAGGTGAAGGGGTGGGGGGGGATAGTTGTCAGAGCAAGAGGGTTCGGTACATACCCTCCAAGCCCCGGGTTGGGGGGGGGGGGGGTGTCCCCTTGGAGATATTTCAGAAAGATAGAATGGGTATAACTGTATATCATCACACAGTGCGGAGTGGGCGCCTGGGGATTTTATAAGGATAAAGAACATATACAGGTGCAAGTAGCAGTGGAAAGGGTTGAAAACTGTGATAAAAATGAGGTAGAAGTGGGGGTTGAAAAATAACCTAAAGTAGTGCGTTGTTTTTTAAAAAATAGCCCAATGAGAGCTTAAAATACTGAATTTGCCCCAAAAAGTAGCCCAATTCATGACACACTGGAAGGGGGGGGGGGGGGGCTGGTGTCAGAGCAAGTGAGTTATGTACGTACCATCAAAGCCTGTGCTGGGGTGGGGGGGGAGGTCCTCATGGAGATATTTCAGAGTCATAGAATGGCTATACTGTATGCCATTACACAATGTGGGTTAGGTGGGAGTGAGCGCCAAAAACCTCAGCAGGGATTTTTCAACAGTAAGGAACAGTGCAATGGACAGGGATGACAATCGGATGAAAAATTTATTAAAATGGGGTTGAGGTGGGGGTTAAAATATAGCCTAAAATACTGAGTTGTCTTTAAAAAAATAGCCCAAGGACAGCTTAAAAATAGACAATTTGACCCAAAAAATAGCCCAATTACAAAATTAGACAAAATGACACACCGGAAGGTGAGGGGGTGATGTCAGAGCGAGAGGGTTAGGTACATACCACCGAAACCTAGCCTGGGGGTTTCCAGAGTGATAGAATGGGTATACTATATACCATCACTCAACGGGGGTTAGGTAGGACCCCTGCCCTCTCCCGGAGATTTTAAAATGGTAAAGAACATATACAGGGTGAGTCAAAATTACTCTAACACTAATAGATTATTTTTCTTCTGGGTGACAGATTAACATTAGAGCAAAGAAGAGCGGTTGCAAGGTTGCCATTCATTGTACAGTGAAGGAGCACATGTGTATAGCAGGAAAGTTTGTGATATTAGTGACCTGAAGGACAGAGTACGGACCACGAAATAGGTTTTTGTGTGTTGAACATGATGGCGAACAGGTTGGGACATTCCTGTAAATCATCTTGCACATACAAAGTATGTTTTGTGAATAGATTGTTTCCGCCATTCAAATGGTAACATAATTTTGACTAACCCTGTACAAGTGCAAATTGCCCAAAACACTGTGTTGCTTTTAAAACACAAAAAAAAAAAAATAGCCCAAAAAATAAGCACAACCCACAAAAGCCCATTTTTTCCCCTCAAACGACAATCAAAAATAGCCCAATTGGCTGAAGTGTTGTCTAAGTGCCGTGTCTGCTCCGCCCCCTTTATCTTTGCTGCTGCTCACGGGCTGCTTTATAACTGGCTTCTCCAGGTAACTCCGCCCCCTCAGACAGTCTGCCGTGACCTGAGGGGCGTGTCCCTCTCGGCTCCTGACCCTGAGCTCACTACAGTATTAATATTCACACGTACATGCTAATCATGACAATAGATGTGAAGGCAGTTGAGTTTTGAATATAAGAAAGGGAAATAAATACAACTTGACTTAACACAAGCACAGAGATTTGATCACCCATTTTTTAAATTTTCCAAGCCTGGTTATTCCATTACAGAGCCAGAGACAATGATGACAACAATGGCAAGAACCAGGCCAAATGGGACGCCAGTCTGCAGTGAGGGAGGTCGATATATAATATTTGCCTTTGAGATATGGAAAAAAAAATTCCAGACTATATGCAAGGTGGGAGGACAGCACGGTGGCGTAGTGGGTAGCGCTGCTGCCTCACAGTTAGGAGACCCGGGTTTGCAGGGAGCATGAAGTTTGCATGTTCTCCCCGTGTCTGTGTGAGTTTCCTCCGGGTACTTCGGTATCCTCCCACAGTCCAAAGATATGCAGGTTAGGTGCATTGGCAATCCTAAATTGTCCCTAGTGTGTGTGCTTGGTGTGTGTGTGTGTGTGCGCCCTGTGGTGCACCCTGTGTTGGCTGGGATTGGCTCCAGCAGACCCCCTGAACCTGTAGTTAGGATATAGCGGGTTGGATAATGGATGGATGGATGCAATGTGGGAGGAAGGGCAGGCACTCAGACAGGCCGTGGCATTCAAGAAATAATGGACTGGCATTAAGGGGTGCCTAGAAAGCATTTAGCACATCATTACACCACCACCGCCACTAGCCTCAGATATGGATTCATGCTGTTGGTGCCTACCATCAGTATGCCTCAGCATAAATTGAGACTAATCAGACAACGTTTGATTAGTATTAACAGGCCCAAAGTGTGCCAAGAAGACAATTAACTGACAGCATCAGCCTGTACTGTTGAGACAAGGCATGGTGGGTGCATGGATTCATGTTGTTGGCACCAAATTCTGACCCTACCTCAGCAGAAATCAAGATCCTTCAGACCAGGCTACATTTTGAAGTCTTCAGTGGTCGAGTTTTGGTGGTCTGTGCCCACTGCAGTCTCAGCTTTCTATTCTTGGCTGGCAGGAGTGAAACCTGGCTGGGTCTTCCACTGTGGTAGCCTATCCACTTCAAGGTTTGACGTGGTGTGCATTTTGGGGATGCCTTTGTGTTCAGCACAGTTGTGTACAGAGTAGGTATCTGAGTTATTGTAGCCTGAACCAGTCTGGCCATACCCCTTTGCCCACTCTCATCCACAGAACTGCCACTCACCAGATGCTTTCTGTTTTTCACACCATTCTGAGTCAACTCTAGAAACTGTCATGTGTGAAAATCCCAGGAGAAATACTGAAAGAAGCCCATCTGGCACCGACAATAATACCACGGTCCAATTCACACAGGGCACATTGTTATACCCCCATTCTGGTGTGTGATGTGAACATGAACTGAAGCTCCTGACCTGTGTCTGCATGACTGTCTGCATTGGGCTGCTGCCACATGATTGGCTGATTAGATAATTGCATGGACAAGCAGGTATACCAGTGTTCAGAATCTTTCATACAGGGAGTGCATTTTGTGGTGCAATCAATTTATGCTGCTTTACAAACCTTTCCCTCCTGATCCCATACAGCAAAAAAAGGCATCAAGGACGCACGCTTTAATTCATGTTAATTTTTTATTATCTGAACGCAAAGCATCCGCCAAGTAATCTAACCGTGTCACAGCTTGGGTCGCAGAGTGTGGATTATAAATGCGTTTGCACTCTTTGACTGGATTAAATTATGCTGGCAGCATGCTTTTATTTCTATTATTCTGACCTGCAGTGGCAAGTTTAAGCAGTTTTATAAAATGAAAACAGATTTTTCCCATCAAAAAAAAAAAGTAAGATAATCCCTTCAGCTGCCTCCTAAGAAATAAATCACAAAATGAAAAGAAAAATTGCTGTCACTGCCTGAAGTAAAGCCAGGTGCGCAGGATCCCTCCTGTCCGGTCATTGAAATCCTTTGTGCCCCTCTTGCAGCTGTGACTGGAGCTTCACCAGCCTGCTAACCTCAACACTCCTGCCATCAGGAGAAGAGAGAGAGAGAGAAAGAGAGGGAGGGAGAGAGAAAGAGAGAGAGAGAGAGAACTCTATTTTGGCTTCATCATCAGTTGATATCTGCTTGCCTCTGTTTTTTCCCTGTGGATATTTCTTCTGAAGACTTGCTGGCTTTGTTAGGAGGGCAGCTTGGCTGAGCTGCTAGGTTTGAGCCACAGATCTACGTGTTGAGATTCCACTACTGTTCCTGTTTTTAATGTAAGCTCTTTGACATCCACGGTGAAACACACCCCAATGTCTAAGAATAAGGGTGCTTTTATGAATGTATCCAGCAGATGGCGCACTGTCCCTGGGGAATCTATCAGTCTTAATAAATGGATAACTGTCAGTCTGTTTATGTATGTGTACCTCCACAATTGAACCACAAGGAACTGTGGGAGAACCTCCAGGGTTATAGGGTAGAAAGCAGTTTCTGGAGGTGATTGGCAGGTGGCTCCGCCTCTTGGGGAACCTCCACAAAATACATGGAAAATAATACAGGCTTAGAGGGAGGTACATATCATATAGTGCCTTTCATATCTATCTATCATCTTTTATATATTTACTTTCATCTATTTATCTATCTATCTATCTATCTATCTATCTATCTATCTATCTATCTATCTATCTATCTTTTATATTTCCTTTCATCTATCTATCTATCTATCTATCTATCTATCTATCTATCTATCTATCGTGCCTTTCATATCTATCTATCTATCTATCTATCTATCTATCTATCTATCTATCTATCTATCTATTATATAGTGCATTTCACATCTATCTATCTATCTATCTATCTATCTATCTATCTATTCAACGGATAGAGCATCAAAAACATTTGTAGTAATGCATTTTATTACTGCAAATGTTTGCGATGCACCAACTGTTGGAATGCCAAATGCAATGCCTTTTATTACTATAAATATTTGTGATGCACCACCTGTTGGAATGATGCATACAATGCATTTTATTATTACAAATGTTTCTGATGCACCATCTGTTGAAATTACCAATAAAATCCATTTTATTACTACATGCTTTACAAAATGCATTTCAATAGATGGTGCACTGCATATGTTACCATTGAGGTCTACACTGGTTTGTTAGATTTTAGACGTGTTTCCTTCATAATTTCAAGAACTTCAATCATGTCTCCTCTTATTCACCTTTTGCTTAAACTGTAAAGGCTCAGCTCTTTTAATCTTTCCTTATAACTCATTCCCTGTAGCCCTGGACTCAGCCTAGTCGCTCTTCTCTGGACCTTTTCTAGTGCTGCTATGTCCTTTTTGTAGCCTGGAGACCCAAACTGCACACAGGACACCAGATGAGGCCTCACCAGTGTGTTATAAAGCTTGAGCAGAACTTCCTTGGACTTGTAACTCCACACATCAAGGCGCTATATAACCTGACATTCTGTTAGCCTTCTTAATTGCTTCTGAACACTGTCTGGCCGTTGATAGTGCTGAGTCCACCATGACTCCTAAGTCTTCCTCATAAGGTGCATTCTTGATTTTCAGACCTCCCATTGTGTATTCAGACCTAACATTTTTAAATTCCTGTGCGTAATTCTTTACATTTACTAACATTAAATGTCATCTGCTGCCAGAAATCTGCCCAAGCCTCTCTGCTCTCCAATGAAATCCGTAATGATTTAACGGATTCTTGATTATCCTCCAATCCTCCTATCTTGGTATCATCTGCAAACTTAACCAGCTTGTTACTGATATTCCTATCTAAATCATTTATATATATTAAAAATAGCAGCAGCCCCAACACTGACTCCTGCTGGTCACCACTGTTAACATCATCAAATTCTAATGAGGTTCCTCACACCATCACCCTCTGCTTCCTGTGTATGAGCAAATTCTGCCCCCACCACACCCTGAACTCCCACTTCTTTTAGTTTGATGCCCATCATCTCATGTGGCACCTTATCAAATGTTTTCTGAAAGTCCAGATCAATAATATCATGTGCTCTACTTTGATCGTATCCTTTTGTTGCCTTCTCACAGAATTCCAGCATGTTAGTAAAACACGACCTCCATCTTCTGAACTCCTGCTGGCATGGCACTTATTCCGTTTTAAACTGCCCTTTCCAAGTGTTCCACCAGTTCTGTAGCATTTCCAAGTGTTGTTAAATTGCTTTTGCTCAAATATTAGTATCATTTGCACATTCCAGAAGTCTACTAACTATGCCAGAATCCATGTCACTAATATAAATCAAGTAAAGTAACCATACTGTGTCTCGTGAGAGAAATCTTGGGTGTCGCTGGTTTGACTTTGTGATGCTCACGGATTCCTGAATGAGGCACATTACCTGCATTGTAAGGGAGTGTCACTTACGGTACTACGGCCATGCGGCGCCATTACCCGAGGGTGATCCGGATCACAGGATCCTCGTTGTTGAGGACCCGAGCGGCTGTGCCAGGCCAAGGGGACACCCACGTAGCCAGATGTTCATTTCCAGAGGGTGAGACTGGACTAAGTGATGCCTGGCAGGGGGTTGGCAACCAGGATCCCGAGGTGTTTTGTCATGTGGTGGGTGCAACATCGTGCTGTACTAGTGCATGCTCCCCAACCTGACCTGACCTGATTGAGAGACCACTAAGGGACTACACTGATGACCTCACTCCTCTTATCTGTACTTTTTGTCTCCTGTTGGTTAACCAACCTGAGATCCACGCCACCCGGAGACAGGACTCGGGCCCAGGGTCTGTGAGGTGGAAGTTCCACCCACTGTTCCTCCTCCGTGCCACTTCCCATCTGCTAAATCTTCTTATAATTTTCAATAGCAAAGTGCCTGCAGATCATTTGCTGTCCTTCATGTTTCACTTCCCCACAACAAGTGTGAATTCCCTCATTTGAAATTGTTTTAAAACCTTTCCTTTGATTATTGTACGCTTTTATTGGCCATGCTAGGAAAATCAGCTGCGAGATGAATCAAAAGATATGAACGGGATTCTTTTTCAACGGAGATTTAGCTTTTATGAAGGATGCCTTTAGAATGAAATTGCTTTCTCGCTCTTATAAAATTTTATGCATCAGATCAAATAATGATGTTGCTGGCATTTCGGAACATCTTGATGTTTTTTCAAACGCACGGCGATGTTTTTAAAATAGGAACGAAAATATTACATTTGTATCTTGTATTTGCAGACCTAATATGTAATTCGCCATGAATGGCACTCCACAGAATAAAAAGATGTGCTATCAATTTAGAGAAAACAAAAAAAAAAAAAATCGAATGTCATTCCATCGGACCGGAGCTGAAATTCTTCACAACTTCAAAGTGATGTTTTCCAGGTCAGTTCTATTGTATCTACAACCGGAATGGCGGGTGTAGAAAACTGATTAGCGTAGTCGTCGAGTGACATCAGAGGGAATGGAGGACGAAGGGGTCCGGCAAAAGGAGTCATTAAAATAACAAAAGTGAATTAATATCTCGAGTGGCCAAAAGTGGTGTGAGACCTTCAAACACATCCAGGGTAGCAGGCTGGAATTCTGCCATCTTACGCTCCAGGAGATGACACCAGAATGCATCCTAGCTTTATTGGCCAGCTTCGGCCTACGCCGGGCCTGACTGATGGCGAAAGGTTGACTGTCTTCAACAGCAACTATTGGGAAGGAGAATCAGAAGGTTGAGGACGGGAGATATGACTTTGAAAGGTTAAGTTTAAGGCGATGAGCGTTTGTCTGTGATGAGAGAGCAGAGAGACAGCTAAGGATCTGGAATGGATCTAAGAGGGAAATGAGAGGAAGATCTGCGTATCATTGGCATAGCAGTGATAGGAGAAGCCATGAGAAGAAATGGCATTGCCTAAGGAGCAAATGTAGTGAGAAAAGAAAGGTGGACCCCATACTGATCCTTGAAGCACACCAGTGGAGAAGATGAAGAGTTAGACCAGGAGATGCAAAAGGATCAGACAGAAAGGTGGGACTCGGAAAATTTCAAAGCAGAGCCACGGATTTGAAGTTTTATCACAGGAAGGGGTCGTTAACAGTATTAGAAGCTGATGTGATAGCCCACCTGCTTCAAAAGCAACCAACACATTGTGCATTCAGAGACCCCCTCCCTGGATATACACCACCATTTTAAATCGCCATTATTGAAGCATTTGTGGCATTTCTCTTAGACCAAATGAATCTGCTCATTCTCCTCTGACCTCTCTTTGTGCTCAAAGAACTGCCACTCGCAGGCCGTTATTTATTTTAATTGCACCCTATTCTGTAAACGGGGCACAGATGTCTAATACGATCCAATTACAATACAATACATTTTTTTTTTTTTATAGCCCAAAATCACACAAGGAGTGGCGCAATGGGCTTTAACAGGCCCTGCCTTTTGACAGCAAAGCCTTGACTCCTTATGAAAACAAGGAAAAACTACCAAAAAAAACCTTGTAAGGAAAAAAAAATGGAAGACACCTTGGGAAATGCAGTTCAAAGAGAGACCCCTTTCCAGGTAGGTTGGGCGTGCAGTGGGTGTCAAATAAGAAGGGGGTCAATACAATACAATACGCAGAATAGAAGTCATCCTATAATATAATGACTATAATAAAGTCATCAATATAATGCAATATAAATAATAACAATATTATATAACAATATATAGTCCAATAGAAATACAGAACAGAACAGAAGTACAGAGCAGAATTCGACAGTAGGTGATATCCCATAATACGATTTGGATTTGTTCAGAGTCCTGGAGAACTCATCCAGCAAGCTGCCTCCCCCTATTGGCCGTTCCAGAGCTGAGTCAGCACTGGGCCAGCCAATCAGATGAAAGGATCCATCTACCCGACGATTCCTGCGATCCTCCATTAGAGATGACTTTACCAAGTGCCACATGTAAGTACCGAGAAGAGAAACAGAATAGGTGAGGGTTAGTAACAAATTCTAACTATCATATTACTTATGTTTTAGTGCTAATGACTAGCAACGGAGATGCAGTCTGTACAGTTAATCAGCAGCTCTAGTCAGGGTGTACTAAACTGAAGTAGTGAGATTTGAAAGCTGAGGCTGAAGGGGCATCTCTTATAGTAGCAGGCAGACCACTCCACAGTTTAGGGGTCCCATAACTAAAAGCTCGACCTCCCACTGTTATTTTATTAATCCTTGGAATCCTAAGCAGGCCGCCACCTTGAGATCTTAATGTACGTTCTGGTTTGTAAGTCATGATAAGTTCAGACAAGTAAGCCGTACCTCAGCCATTTAAGGCTTTATATGTTAAAAGGAGGATTTTGAAATCTGCCCTAAACTTAACTGGAAGCCCGTGTAAGGATTTAAGAACTGGAGTTATGTGGGCCACCATCTGAGATGCTGGAATCGACAGTCATACCATGGCCTGGGTTGGGATTAAATATTCTGCCCATGCTAATGTTTGGTTGTACAGCATCTAAACATCGTGTCCATATGCGTGTGCTGTTGAGGAGCGGTGTTGATCTAATGAAGTGGCCATATACTGTATATGCTTTTAATAAAGCATAAGAATGCGTCAAAGGTTTGGGGATCCACCCCATATTCTATTATAAATGAATGGGGTCTTTACAGACTTGAGTACAAAACAGAACTGAAAGAGAACAAAATGGTGGTCATATACAGTATATGGTAGTCAGAAGTTAAATGATGTAATGGAAAGTGGCATTCTGGAACCAGAAGTGCCATCAGCAGGAGGAGGGATCTTGAAGGTCGGAACTAGACGTGACGTTCTGGGTGTCTTCTGAGGGCCAGCAGTGATCTTTAGCTTGAAGGGTCATCAGTTGTTCTGCAGGAAGAGAAAAGAAAGAGTTAGAGAGCAGCGCCAACCCCTGGTCCAGTGGGAACGTACACTTTGTTTGGGCCTGTAAGCTGTCTCCAATTCGCACGTGTGTCACAATGAACAACTTTTTCTTTTTTTGGAAAAGAATGATCTGAACAGATAGGATACATCTGGCATCTGGCACAGATTTGTTAGTAGTTTGGGCTTTGGAGAGTTATCGTTGAAGATGGAGCACCACCCTTCGCACCGCATCGTTGATCACACCCACCTTCCTGCTGTCATGCACCACATCTAAGCAATAATCTCCCCTGTGGAAGTCACAATCATTTAGGAGCAATAAGGGTGGAGACGGGGGGTTCCTGGGTGAAGGGGTCCATGGTGAACTCTTGATCATGTAACACTTCACACCACCTCACTCTTCATACCCATCTTCCTGGTGCGCCATGTCACACACTGCATGGAGGCAATACTCTCCACTGTGAAGTCACAATCATTTAGAAGCAATAAGGGTGGGGGCGTGGGATCCCTGGGTGAAGTGGTCCATGGTGAACTCTTGATCATGTAACACTTCACACCGCCTCACTCTTCATACCCACCTCCCAGTTCTGCTACACCCTGCACCACATCAAAGTAATAATCTCCCCTGTGAAGTCACAATAATTTGGAAGCAATACGGCTGGGGGGACCCCAGTGAGCTCCTGATCACGTAACACTTCACACCACATCACTCTTCATAGCTGCCTCCCTTGCACTGCAACAAAACGATAGGTGGAGCAGGGCTGTCTTAACGCATGGGCACATTGGGCAGTTACCCGGGGGCTCCATGCTAATCTATGTATGTTGTGACTTGCTGAAGTGTTGTGTAGGTAGGGGCCTCAATGCACTGCTTTGCCTGGGGGTCTATAATGCTGTTAAGATGGCCCTGAGTGGCCCCTGTGAAGTCCAGAGCACATACGTGGGGGGGGTCTCCAAGAATTCCCAAATGGACCTCACTTTACATTACACTTCTTTGTACATCACATATTTTGCATAAAAGTTTCAATTCCTGTCCAAGCGGCCCAGGGCCTACACTGTAAAGGAACTCAATGGTTCCTGTGGTGGGAGAGAGCCTTATGTCTTTCTTGTAGCGTGGTGATCAGAACTGCAGACAACACTCCAGATGTGGACTCACTCGTGTGTTACACAGTTCAAAAAGCCCTCAAATGTCTTGACCGTGTGTGCATGCTGTTGATCAGCTGGCTGTTTGTGCTGCTGAGCAGGTTGACCTAATAAAGTGGCCATAGACTGTACATGCACAGTTTTTCCCTTTTTTGAAAAAGAATGAATGACCTTAGTAGTAGGGAAAGATCCGGCATTGTACTTAAATGCTATAATGACTCTTTCCATACAATGACAGGCTTTTTAATTGATATTTATGAATGTTCATAATGTATAAAGTCTTGCAAGCCTTTAAATGAATTAAAATGACACCGGCATTTAGAACAATGAGTAATGCTACATTATTATACTGTACATATTTTTCCCTTTAGCAACATAAAAGAAAACGTAAAGACATTATTATTATTACTATTATTATTTATGTCAAAGTGTATTTATTAATAAGCCTGAGTCTGAGTTATTATAAATTAAAATTATATTTGAAAAGGCTATAATTAACAGAGAGGCTGACTTTGACTCTTAGGCCAGTCACTTTCTGTATGAAGGTTGCGTGTTTTCGCTGTGTCTATATGGGTTTTCACCGCTTTCCCTGGAATTTCATCTGACATCTCAAAGTCAGACACTTTGGTGGAATGTTGATTCTGTTGTGGGAATTGTCATGGAATGGCACCCTGTCCTGGGTGGGTCTGTGTGGAAATAGGCCATGGTCCCCTGAAACCGTGAAGTGGATTAATCAGGTTGGATAATGTTTGCTATAATTTATCTCTAGAGTCAAGGAACAGAACATAAACAGGTTATCCCATTTAATGTTCGGTGAAGAATTTGCAAAATAAATATAACGAAAACCAAAATACATCATAATTGACATGTATTTGGATCTTCATTGCCAGAGAATGCCTTCCTCTCCAAAGTGGTGCTTTTCGTTTGGAAGCCAGGTCCAGAATGATAGTGAACTTCCCCTTCTGAGGGTTTAAGAAGCAGAGGAAGCGGAGGGGGCAGAGCTGAATGTGTCCTGGCAGGAAGTGACATCTGTAGTCTTCCAGCAACTTCTCTTCTATTCTAAAGCATTAATGCTAACGTCACATCCATAATCTTCCCTGTAATTTTAGTTGGACTTAAACATGTGTGACACACACCCGATGCTCCCATATGTGATACCAGTCTAGGCTCAAATCACAAAATCAGATACTTAGGTTGAATGGTGAATCTATACTGAGCTCTGTGATAGGCTGGCATCATTTCCAGGGTTGCTCTGTGCATTGCTGCCCTGTATTACTAAGTTAGGTAAACCATGTATTGGTTTAATATTATATTATAATTAATACCCAGTAAGTGTTCAAATCACAAGGTCAGACACTTTGGTTGAATGGTGATTCTCTACTAGGAATTGTGATCGTCCAGCACCCTGTCTAGGGTAGGTCTGTGTGGAAATAGGCAACGGTCCCCTAAAACCATGAATTGGATTAGTCAGGTTTGATAATGCTATGTAATGAATTATACCGGGTGGCACGGTGGCGCAGTGGTAGCGCTGCTGCCTCGCAGTTGGGAGACCTGGGTTCGCTTCCTGGGTCCTCCCTGCGTGGAGTTTGCATGTTCTCCCCGTGTGCTCCGGTTTCCTCCCACAGTCCAAAGACATGCAGGTTAGGTGGATTGGCGATTCTAAATTGACCCTGGTGTGTGGGTGTGTTTGTGTGTGTCCTGTGGTGGGTTGGCACCCTGCCCGGGATTGGTTCCTGCCTTGTGCCCTGTGTAGGCTGGGATTGGCTCCAGCAGACCCCCGTGACCCTGTGTTCGGATTCAGCGGGTTGGAAAATGGATGGATGGATGAATTATACCTAGTCAGGGTTGAAATCACAAGTCAGACATTTTGGTTGAAATAGGGATTCTATACTGGGCCCAGTAATGGACTGGCACCCTGTCCAGGGTTGGTCTGTGCGGAAATAGGGAACCTGAAACCCTGATTTGGATTAATCAGATTTAACAATGTTTTGTTATAATCCCTAGTGTCAAGGAATATAATAGAAACCGGTTTGGGGCACCACAGGTTACCCCATTTAATGTCAGGTGGTGAATTTGCAAGATAAACACAAAAAAAAAATCAAAATACATCATGATTGCCAAGTATTTGGATCTCGATTGCCAGAGAATGCCTTCCTCTCCAAAGTGATGCTTTCCGGTTGGAAGCCAGGTCCAGAATGATAGCAAACATCCTCTTCTGAGCATTTAAGAAGCAGTGGGGCGGATCTGATTATGTCCTGGCAGGACGTGACATCTGTAGACTTCCAGCAAATTCTCCTCTATACTAAAGCAAATGGAAATTGTATACTATAAATGGTAGCGTCACATTCATAACCTTCCTTGTAACTTTAGTCGGACCTAAACCCATGGGACACACCTGATGCTGCCATGTGTGATTCCAGTCTAGGGTCAAATCACAAAATCAGACACTTAGGTTAAATGGGGAATCTATACTGGGCCCTGGGATAGGCTGACATCTTGTCCAGATTTGGTCTTTGCCTTGTCGCTCAATGTTACTGAGAATAATGGTTCCCTGAAATCCTAAATTGCTTTAAGGAGGTTTGTTAACGTTATGTTATAATAAACAAGTAGCAGGTGAGGGTCTCCAGCGCCAGGTAGTGTGACGCATTGGTTGGAGTTTTTGATTTGTTGCATTGACTACAAGCTTGCAACATTTAATCAAGTACTTCATGTAAGGGAAATAAGAATGCTGTGTTGGACACTTGGACTCACAAGATGGCACTGTGTCACACACATCAATGTCCGGAGGATTATGGGAGAATCTCCCATACTGGCAATAAGATGCGGGAAGACCGCTTGTGATGGTATGGTCATGTTATATGAAGTGAAGACCATTCCGTGGCAAAGACTATTCTTTATCTCAGCCCAAGTTAAACACCCATGTGGATGCTCTACGAAGAGATGGCTTGATAGATTGAAGGATGACATGTGGAAAGTTAAAGAAACCCTGGAAGACACTCTAGATCAGGAGGATTGGAGAGGGATGTGGAAGTTGGTGGACCCTTCGCTAGCAGAGGACAAATGCAGAGGAAGAATAATTAGAAGAAGAAGAAGCCGAGGTGCAAATCACAGTCACTGCCTGTTTTTCTTCCACATTCTAGTTGCTGAGTGATATAAAAGAGTTTGGCCTATGATGGACTGGCACTTTTTCAGAGCTGCCTTGTGGTGGCACAGTGTGACCTCACAGTTTCATACACCTGGCTTTAAGTCCAGGTATGGTCTGTGTGAAATCTGAACATTCTCTACGTGTCCATTTCAGTTTCTCTTTGGAAAACGACGACGTGCAGGTCAGATAGACAGGTGCCTCCAAATTGACCTGTTAGGAGTTACTGTGCCTTGTAGTGTACTGGAGTGACATCTCATCTAGAAAAGTGTCCTTCCTTGTGCCTGAAAACTCCTGGAATGGAATGAGCTCCTCACATCCCTGAGTGTAATACATGAATTTCAAAAATGTATGGCCAACTATGTAAATACACTTGTAACTTGTAAACAGCTGGACCAATTTTCATGACATTTTGCATTTGTGTTGCTATTGTTCCAACTCTGGCTCTGTGGATAAGGATCTGTGCCGGTATCTAGAAGGTTCCCGGTTCGAATCCCTGTTACTGCCAAAAGGGATCTTACTCTGCTGGGCCCTTAAAAGGTCCTGTATTATTGTGGTATTTCCCTGTACTTACCCTTTCCTAGAGGTAACTGTACTCATCAGGTTCGTTACCGAGTTGGTCTACTGTTGCACCTTAAAATGATCACACACACACCTAGATATACACACAGACCCTAACCACAAAAGTGCCCCATGAATGAAAAACACACACAGCTGGTTAACCTGTAGCACTTTAAACCACACAAGTGCTTTAGGAATAACACAGCCTGTCACTCTTCTGGTACTTCAAGGGACTTACTTATTATTGGCATGAACAACATACAATGTTTTAAATATATCTCAGACCTAAATATTTCTTTTGGTCTCCAAGAATATGTTGAGACATATAAAGGCTCAGCATCCTTGACTACAGGCCATTTATCAGCCAAGAATGCCTTACTTTATGTCTTGTTCTCTACTATTGGGTGGAGCTCACACACTCAGCCTTAATAAACCTCGCAGCACAAGGCGTATGGCAAACTTCCGGCTGCACCAGGTGCTCAAAGACATCGACCTTATTACTTCAATCACTCTAGACATGAAGACAAAACATGCAAAGTTAAAAACAGAGTGGTGTTTATCACATACATAATAAAACCAAATAGAACTAGGAATAATAGAAAATAAGACTGATAGTAAAGTCTGGATACATATAGTCTTTTGAAAAAAGCTTACGAAAAGTATAGATGTCAAGGATGAATGTCCCAGGGCGGCATTGATTTAGCACTCGTACATGTTCATGAGATACTTGCCGATGATCAGGTGGAAACTGCCGCACGTTGCTGACGCCCTGTTCTGATGTCGTTCTGTTCTCTTGTTCTCCTCTTCTTCTCCTCTGATATCTCTCTTCAGATGACGCATATTTATTAAAAAATTCTACCTGGGGGGGGGGTCGCAAGTTGTGATTGTTAGATATTTCAATTGGCTGGCTGTCAATATGATGAATGAATTCACTCATCCATTTTCCCAAACAATAAAACTTTTCTGATGTTGCTTAGTTACCTACTAGCAGGTCTTCCTTTCCCAGGCTGTAAACCCATTTAGCAACTTGTTGTCTCAGATGCCTATTCTTTTTCAGGTTGTAAAGTAATTGATAGCCTGAGGCATCGTCAAGTCTTCCTCTTTTTGCCTGAACAGCTTTTTTAAAAGTGGGATTGGGAAGAGGATATGCTTTGATGTGTCCTGTGTTTAAGTTCAGCTAGTGTTGTCTTGAGGAAAATATAATGAAACTATAGACCAAAATTTATAGATTTTGTACCCCACAACAGGCCCTTAACCTGCACTTACTTCAGGGGTACTGTACAATGGCCGACCCTGCACTCTGACCTCAAGGGGTATGTGCAAAGTAACAAATTCCTAATACAAGAAATTGCATAAGGTGGAATAAAGCACAAAAATAAAAGAAAAAAAACCTTGAAATACAGTTTATATAGTGTACTGGGGAGAGGGATTGTAATAGAGGGGGGGGCAATCCAAATGCCTGCACTGGCATGTGGCCTGTCGGGAACTGAGAAGAAAACTTGGTACCTGTGGTCTTAGATGAGGCCAGTGCAAAACTATGTGCACTGATAACGGTCTCCTCCCATCATGCAGTGGGAGTGCGCTGGGACTGAGGGTAGGTCACCGTTATCAGCAAGCACAGAGTTTATGCTAAGACAAATTATGTGGTCGACTGAGGGCGGCATTAGTAACTTTTACTGTTTCTTGATGGTAGACTTTTGTTCGAATCCATGTTATGATGAGGCACTTGTAATTTTAGGCTTTGATGACAGATGGTTATCAATAAGAGCGAAAGGGAAGATCTACAGGATGGAAGTGAGACCAGCTATGTTATATGGGTTGGAGACAGTGGCATTCACCAAAAAATAGGAGACGGAGCTGGGGGTGGCAGAGGTAAAGATGCTAAGATTTGCATTGGGTGTGACGAGGATGGACAGGATTAGAAATGAAGACATTAGAGGGTCACCTCAGGTTGGGAGACAAAGTCAGAGAGGTGAGATTGCGTTGGTTTGGACATGTGCAGAGGAGAGATGATAAGTATATTGGGAGAAGGGTACTAAGGATTGATCTGCCAGGAAAGAGGAAGGCCTAAGAGATGTTGTAAGAGAGGACACGCAGGTGTTGGTTGTGACAGAGCAAGATGATGAGGACAGGAAGGTATGGAAAAAGATGATCCACTGTGGCGACCCCAAACAGGAGAAGCTGAAAGAAGAAGATACCTATACAATGAATCAATAATCTTATCGAATACAGCCAATGCTGCTGGTCCTGAAAAAATAACCGGGACCTGCAGCAATGTCTGTTAATGCCCCCCCTACTGTAGATGCTTTCCGCTGTCTGTAGATTCAATGATTCAAAAAGCCATCCAGTGTATTAATATGGGATTGTTCATCTATTCGTGAAACCACAAAGAAGTAGCATTCACGGTTACAACCCAGCAAGGACTTACGGCAACTATGGGATCCAATCAGATGCAAAATGAACAAACTCGCAACTCATTTATAGTGTAATAGAACAAACAACAAAGAATAAAGGTCCGTGATCCCCATTTAACTGGCAGATTGTAAGCCAAGGAATTTGAATCGCAACAATTCGGTTATGATTATTCAGATAGGAGTCTTGTGTTCATTGACTCCATTTTGCTGATGGTGGTTCTTATAAGTTATCAATTGAGCATGTTGAGATGTGAAAAGAATGTTAGTGCTCCTCTAGCTGTTCCTCCATTCTGGTGGCAAAAAAAGGAAAAAGCATAAGCCACAGTGCCAACCCATGGCACTACAGGTAATTACAGGTAAAATATGCATTCCAGAAGCCCTGAAGATGTCCCCTACCATCCAGTGTCTGACGATAGTTATCAGGGAGGTAGTGTAGATGACAAATAGGACATTAGGATTTGTTCCAGGGATGACAAAAAGGGCAACATTAAAAAAAATCTTTGCATTCTTACCTTAACCCATTATACAAACATACCTGGGCAACGGTTGGTACGTAGGCTAGTAATTGTGTCCACTTCCCTAATGTAAAATTTGTCATGTGTTACTTGAATATTATTAGATGCCAGGAGATAACTGAGATGGTTTGCTGGTGGGCACAAGTAGCACAGTTCTACAGACCTGAGTTTAAATCCCAGCCTAGGAATCTGTGTAGAGTTTCTTCCAAGGCTTTCTTGCATGCATGCATCAGGTTATAATTGGAAATTCTTAATAGGCCTATTGTGCATGATGGTGCCCTGAAATGGACTGGCATCCTGTTGAGGCTCGGTGCCCACTTTATTCTTCATATTTCCAGGACAGATTCCAGCACTTGTGATGTTTAACTGAATTCAGCAAGATTGATGGTGGATGGATGTCATGAATTAAACAAGGCCGGTAGACACGTCGGAATTACGGATGTGTGATATGTACAGAGGTAATATTTGCTAGGCTCATCCTCCTTAAATATATTTTACTGCACCTTTTTTTTTTTTTTCTTCACCTGACCTTCTTCTATTTGCGCTCGGTGTCCAATGAAAGAAATTATTTGTACAGCCGAAGGTCAAAGGGCAGAGATAGGATTCATCTCAAATGCCACAAAAATGAGATTACAGCCAGTAAGATCAATTTTTGTGGAATGGGCTGGGAAAAAAATATATTTGGTACAATTAATTACCATGGAAACATGAAGGGAATGAAAATGGGTTGGAAGTGTGAGGCATTTCTGACTGAAGCCGCGCGAGATGACGACAGAGGCCTGCTGAGCTGCTACTCTCCTCTGTGATCCGTCCGTCCGTTTGCCATTCGTATTTTTTAACTAATCGGGACTGGGAAGAGCCACAGCCACAAAAGAAAAGAAGTCTAACAAACGAGAGCCGGCCGTTTAGTCAACGGAGAGCAAGGCAGGAACTTGTCAGCAAGTGACTAATCCTTCGTTGCTTCTTGCATCCAATAGTTTTAATGTTGCACGTTACGTCAGTTTACTTGCACAACTTAAGACCTTTGTGGTGTAGCGGGTCCACAGCGCACGACAAAAGGGCCAGTTTTAAATAAATAATCACCGTGCTTGCGGCTTAGTGGTAGTGTGGCTGAAGCGGTTCTCAGGACGATTCGCGGTGTGGGTGTTTCTCACCTAAGTGCACAGGTGAGAAACTGTCCACATCCGTGATTGTTCCTGGGGCTGCTGATTTGCCACAGCTGCCATGCCCTCTTGATAAATAGAAGCGCGAGTCGGTTAGAGAAAAGAAGAAAGAAAAAAAAGAGAGAACGGACGGAGGGTTGCAGGAAGAAAGCAGGAAGCAGTGGACAGAGAGAGAAAGTCGGTGCAGGAGAGCGAGCGAGTGTAGGCTCGTGTTGCAGCAGAACAGGGAGCCTGGGTGTTGGGCCGACACCCGAGGAATAGTAGTAGTGGTCACTCCCGCTGAGTGATCATGGAGCGGGATTGAATGGAAAGCGAATGACTCTCCACGGAAGGCAGCAGGAGTCGGGACTTGGGTAGAGTATTCCCCAGCGTGGGCGCCCTGGTCTTTGTGGATCCCAAGTCGCTGTCAGGAGGAGCCTACCGGAGCCAGGGATCGGAGAGGCGACCTGAACAGCTGAAGTAGGCAGAGTGAAGGTCAGCTGCAAGTAGGGCGACTCCCCTGTTGAGAAGCCCAGACAGGGAAAGCAGGGGAGCCGCCAAGTAAAAAGTCACCGGGCTAGTTGTTGTTTTTAAAAGACTGCTTCCTACAGTATTTCAACCTCTTCGTTTTTAAAGGATTGTTTTTCTAATTGTTTTTAACCTCCACGTTTCACTACTCTTTTTATGGATCATTTATTGCAACTTTGGACACTGCACTTTATTTAATTTGAACATTGTTTGGCTGGTTTTAATAAAAGCACTTTGTACTTTTTCGCCATCCCCTTGCTATGTTGTTGCCTTACTGCTAAGCTCATCGGTAACATTACCGACGGTGACGGGTTCAAGGGCTCCCAGACACAAGATGGAAGCATGCAACGAACCTGATCATCACAACCTTGAGAATATTCTGTCATGTTATTGAGCTTTGTGCAGTGCCAGAGCTGATATTAACTTTACAAGAATGTAAGAATTGACCAAAAACAAGCAAATAATAGAAGACCATTCAGTACAGCTGAGCTGGTGTCTTTGGCTGGGACACCAGATCATTGCAGCCCTCAAACCAAGGGTGACTCGCACATAACAGGCCATTGTTCAGAGTGCCTGCCTGTTTTTGGACCACTGAAAGAAACCAGTAATCCTCTTAGGAGGCCACCGTGAACACCGCAAACTCCTCGTAGATGGGCCCAGACCTTGGTCCAAACATAGTTAGCTGTCGACCATAGATCAGTGGTCCTCAACCACTGCATTGCAACACACTTCTGCATCATGGGAAGCTATCTTATATATAAATGTTGTGATAAGAAAGAGTCAAAGACATCATAAAGATTTGGGGCAGCCACCCGTATATTGTTTTTCCCGGCTGCAAAAGTTGATTTGAAGTAGCACGAAGTGCATAGAACAGAGTCCAGAACAAAACTGATTGCATGGAGACAAGATGGTGGTTTCAACTGATAAAACGGGAAAAGACGTCAGCAGTACTGAAACCGCAAGTGATGTCTTCATGACCGGAAGTGACGTCTTCCTGAACGGAAGTGACATCATTGTCGGTGCCAGAACTGGAAGTGACATTTTCTTGACCGGAAGTGACATCATCGTCGGGCACCGGAACCAAGTAGGATTTCCCAAGAATAATCTGCAAGAGAACCCTCAAGAAATCGACACCTTCACCAAAGTGATACTCCCAAGAAAAGAGAAACTCGCTTAGCCGCTGATAGACAACGGAGGCTGGCACGTCGGCAAAACAAAACCTCCGAGGAGAGAGAAACTCGCTTAGCCACTAATAGACAACAGAGCAAAACATCAGCAAAACGAAACCCCAGAGGAAAGATAACCTCACTTAGATGACGATCATGTCGGCAAAACAAAACTATCAAGAAAAGATAAACTCGCTTAGGCGCTGTTAGACAACGGAGATAAGCACGTTGGCAAAATGAAACCATTGAGGAAAGAGAACCTCACTTAGCCGCTAATGCACAACCAATGTGATTGATTGATTGAGGTGCCAGACCCAAAGGTTTCTAAGAGCCTGGGCTTTTTACAGCAGGGGCTTACACAGGTAGTTGTTTATAATGGAAATGGGTCACGAGTGGGTTACTATTGTGATGGTAAATCACACTCATTCGCCCACTCGCTCTGACAATCACATTCAATTCACCAAGGGGAACACGCTTTGACAATCGTCTCATGTTGCGTCCTGTGTTGGCTGGGATTGGCTCCAGCAGACCCCGTGACCCTGTAGTTAGGATATAGTGGGTTAGATAATGGATGGATAGATAGATAGATTTTAATGGAAAAACCAATTAACTGCCATGTTTTTTAAAATAGATTTTTTTTTTAGAGTTTTTGGAGTTACTGGGTCTTTCCTGATGTTATATGGTAGTGTTGATGGCTATTCCAGTCATGGCATAATGAAAGAAGCTCATATGTACACAGTATTTTACATACTACCAGACAAAAACATAGCAACTCCATGACCAATGAGGAAAGACCACCTATCAGTGAAAACATTGGATTACGATCACATGATTTAAATGCTGCGACTGCATGACTTAAATGGCAGGTATTGTTGATTCACGAAAAATACAAAATTGTGAATGTGAAACTCAGGAAAAATGACATCTAGAGATCGTTAATTATAGGGGCGACAGCATTCTCTCAATTTGCCGAAAACTTGAAAGATGTGACATACAGCACTAGGTTTTAATATTTAGTATTAGATAAATTGCCCCTCACTATGACATTTCACCCTTCAGAATCAGATATTGCATCTGACACTTCAAATGGAATAGTTTTGTGTATTAAGATTCCCACACCCCTGGTTTTCTTTGTATAGCTGGAGATGAAAAATTTGACCAGACTAGTCTCTTTGCAACCGAAACTGGTCTTTGCTTAAGAAGTGAGTCTCCTGTAAAAATACTATCTTATCATTTAGACTCGTTAGGTACAAGAAGACCTTCTTTCTCTTTAATTCATGATTGAGACCATTGACATTCCAGCTCACAAAGTTCATTTCTTCTGAAGTTTTGTTGACATTTTGTAGTCTTAGGTTAAGGTAGTACATTGTACGTATGATAGCTTTGACATAGATTTCATATTATTGCCAAGTGATACAGCTCTGAAGCGTTTTGTTGTTGTCACTAATGGTTACTGGGTTATAAGAGATAAAATAGAAATAGTACTGTTCTCTTTGTCTCCTTCCTACCACATAATGCCAGCAGCTGCACTGTATTTTATATACATATATCTCTCTATATATAAAATCCAACATCTGTATATCTGTCCGCTTTTCACGAGAGAACTACTTAACAGATTTTTTCTATAATTCCGGTTGATTTTGGTTGATTTTGGGACTTCTTTCATAGCGCTAAGTATCATAGTTCGCTTGCGGTACCGATTTATTTGCGCAAATCCAAGAGAGATGCAGCGGGGCCTTCCTCACTCACACGTCAGCCTCGGGGCATATCTTACATCTGCTTAGCTAGCAAACGAGAGAACAACTGAATGGATTTAGATCAGGTCTTTTTCTGGAATTTGCTTGAACGTTCTGGTTGATTTTACAACTTCTCTTATCACACTAAGAATCATTGCTTGCTTGCAGGAGTGATATATTCGTGCTAATCTGAGACAGAGGCTGCAGGTAGAGGTGAGTGGGAAGCGTGACGTCAGGAGTGGGGAGCCATGCGGGGCCATTGTCACTCTTGCTCCAGCCTCTGTTTGTGTCGGTCTACCTGTGCCCAACTTTTGGAACATACCCTGCCTGCACTTAGCTAGCAATACATGTTTGTTTACTGATTTTTAAAGTTTGTCCTGTTTCACTACTATGTGGGCGGAGCTGTGGGTGACAGCTAGTATATAAATATATATATATATATATATATATATATATATATATATATATATTTAGTTTAGTGTAGTAGGCAGGATAAGATAGATAGACATATATAGATACAGATAGATGCGTTGGGCTGGCGCCCTGCCCGGGGTTTGTTTCCTGCCTTGCGTCCTGTGTTGGCTGGGATTGGCTCCAGCAGACCCCGTGACCCTGTAGTTAGGATATAGTGGGTTAGATAATAGATGGATGGATGGATAGATGGATAGATAGATAGATTTTAATTTAGTTTAGTGTAGTAGGCAGAATAAGATAGATAGACATATATAGATATATAGATAGATAAGGTGGGCTGGCGTCCTGCCAGGGGTTTGTTTCCTGCCTTGCGCCCTGTGTTGGCTGGGATTGGCTCCAGCAGACCCCCATGACCCTGCAGTTAGGATATAGCGGGTTGGATAATAGATGGATGGATGGATATAGATAGATATATAGATATAGATATAAAAAGAGAGATAAATATATCGATATACATATAGATATACAGACAAAGGACAATAACAAATAACACACAGCATAATATTTTGATCTTCTAAGAGTTAAGTTTTTTTGCTAGTTATTATATTTCTAGCGCTTCACTCTGGTGCTAATCTACACTGTCTTACCTCCTCCCACGCAGTGTTTCTGTGTGTGCGTGTGTGACGCTGCTCTGCACTTTCTTATTGAATTTAGGAAGAAACTTTTAACAGCTAGATATTATCCTTCACAGGGTTACTGCCTTCCAGTTGCAGTGACACCAATACCATAATATAAGAACTGGCTTTATTCTGTCTATTAAATTGTAATTAATAATTCTCAGAATCAAAGCAGGTGGACTTGTGGTTTGACGTAAGTGATGTCTTTGTTCTTTTCACCTGCTCAGTTTTCAATGTTTATTGGATTCTACTTATTCTTGTTGCTTCTTCATGCCGGTCTCCATGAGCCCCACAGTGAATTTCAGTGAATAGGTGGCGCTGTAGTGTTTAGTGCGTTTGGGTTCAAACCCCAGCCCGGCCACTGTGTGTGTGAAGCTGGCACCTCCTTCAGGTGCTTTACTTTTTATTTGACATCCCCAAGATGGGAGTTCAGCTGTCAACTTTTGAATCTCTGGTGATATTCGTCTGTGTATGAGTGTATCCCATGATGCACAGCCTTGCACTCACTGCTGGCGTAATATGATTAGACTGCTTGTGTCTCTCTAAAGAGCAAATAAAATAAAAATAAAGGATAAAAGATGGATGAATCGATGGATGAAAATTAAATGTATCATTGTGCACTGGACATCACTGCTGTTCATTTATGGAGTTAAACAGTTGCCACCAGTGCTTCAAAAACAAAAAACATGGACATTTCAAGCTGGGCGCTGCTTACTAAATTTAAATAAAGCAATCTGATGTTTTATAAATAGTAATTATGAATTATACATCAGACACACTAAGCTTTAAATTATCAAAACCAATTTTGTCCCAGCATGTTCCACTTCACTATGCTGAACTCTTGAACTTGTGACACATGACAAGGAGTCCAAGGCTGGGACTGGCAATTTAAACAAACCTGGCATTTTATTTGACAATATCATGGATGATAGGCAATAAAGAAAGACACCGTTTGTAAGCATTAAAAAAAAAATCCAAAATGGAAATTGATTGTAAACACAAATAAGAAGAATAAGAAGGAGAAGGAGGAAGATGAGGAGATGAAGAAGCAGAAGGAAGAGATGAAGAAGGAGAATAAGAAGAAGAAAAAGGAGGAGGAAGAAGAGAATAAAAATAAGGTGTGAAATAGAGTGGCCCGGACACACACAGGCGGACACCGTTTTAGCCATCACCACACGTTTATTTACAGGTCTATTTACAACAGTCAAGTGCACCGCCACCAAACCCCCAGTCTCCCCAAAGTCCAGGCTCTCACTAGCCACAGTCTCCACACACAATTCACTCGGGCCTCTCCTCGCCTCCTCTACAACGGCCTCGTCTTCCTCCTCACCTGACTCCAGCCTTAATTGCAGGGCGGCGGCTCCTTAAATAGGCGGCTGATTGGCGACCGCACCCAGCCACCTGTGATAAAGGAGAAGAGGAAGAAAGATGAGGAGGAGGACAAGAAGAAGAAGAAGTGGATGGAGGAAGAGGAGAAGGAGAATAAAAATAAGGAGAAGAGGAAGAAAGATGAGGAGGAGGAGAAGGAAATGAAGGAGGAAGAGGAGAAGAAGAAGTGGATGGAGGAGAAGGAGAAGAGGAAGAAAGATGAGCAGGAGAATGAGATGAAGGAGGAGAAGGAGAATAAAAATAAGGAGAAAAGGAAGAAAAAGGAGGAAGAGGAGAAAAAGAAAAAGAAGATGATGGAGGAGGAAAAGATGATGGAGGAAGAGAAGGAGTTTGAAAATAAGAAGGTGAAGACGAAGAAAGAGGAGGAGAAGGAGAAGAAGAAGATGGAGGAGGAGGAGAACAAAAATAAGAAGGAGAAGAGGAAGAAAGGTGAGGAGAAGGAATATGATAAAGTGAAAGAAGAAGAAAAATGAAGAGGAGGAGGAAAATGAGGAGAATTAAAATAAGGAGAAGAAGAAGGTGGAGAAGGAGGGGGATGAGGAGAAGAAGAAGAAGGCCAAGAGTTTTGGAGTTTGAAATATGCCTGTTATTAATCACGAGGACTTCTTATACTGTATAAGCCATGACCGTGGACTGTGCCAGAACTTCACAGTTTAATTACCGTATATACTCATATATAAGTCGAGTCTTGAAACCCGAAAGGTCGATCACAAAATCAGACCCCGACTTATACGCTCATTCAGAAATGCAACATTTTTTTGGTTTACATCTCTTTACTTCTTCCAGTCTCACACCAGTTTCTCAGACACATCGAATTTTGTTACAGGTTTCTTTCGCCACTTCAACAACTTTTAATTTAAAACCAGCTTTATATTTTCTTCTGATCGAATGCTCCATCGTAGATAAGGGATGCTCTTACGATAAAGGTGTATGAAGGTGTGAGATACAAAAAACACAAAACAGTGCAGACGTCGCTTCAGAATAGTTCGGGTATTACCGTGTGGTCACGTAGGCACAACAGGGAGGTTAGGAGCACACGCTGATACAGCACATTGTCGCATCCACATAGGAATAAAAAGGCCATGTGCTCCGTGGTTGCTCTCTCAGCTAGGTGTTAGCATATCGTAATCTCTTGGACCAATAGTGGTAGTTTTCCGCATTCGACTTATACAACCGATATTATAAAATGACATTATTAAAATGCCTGAAATTATACCGTAAAATCAAGCCCCGACTTATCTGCGGGAGAACTTATCCGCGAGTTTTACAAATTGCATTTTGTTGTGCACGATTGTTTTAAAAATTTTGCAAACTGAGTGTCATCTTATAAAACTTACAATCTAAAAAAATCTCGATTTTAATTTTAAAAGACCCCGCCAAGTCAGACTGTCGGTCTCTCTTAGTCTTTTCTTTTATAGATGGCAGACTTCGCCTGATCCAGTAAAGCATTGGCTAACCTACTAACATTCTTTTATGCTCTCAAGTTAACAGCCCCACAGATTAAAAAACTGATCATTAAGAAAAACACCCAAAATATTAAAAGCACAACCGAGTGCACATCAAAGAGGTTGAGTCCTAAAACAACAAAGACAACAGTGCAGCCCGGTCCCTCTTTGTTGTGCTAAAGGGCACACGTCGGAGACATTGAGGTTAATTAAAGACAGAAGAGGCTTCACCGCCACCATCCCGTGTCCAATGCAGGACACAGGTTCTCTTATTTAATGGTGGTCTGGATAGATTGTCCCACATGTGGCCCTCCAGGGTGTATCAGGGTATCTGCAGTGCTGGGACTGGCATTGAACTTCGACACACACACTTTATAGCGCCTTCCCTTCTGCAGAAGATATTTAGTCTTTCACCGTGTTGTAGCAAGTGGCTGGGGTTGCTACCCAGCTGGGACGCCCAGGAGGACCAGAGGAGGGCTTGCGTCTCCTTCAGACCACAAGGGGGCGACCGCCCTGGTGGCTTTGGCCTGTAGGGGCCCGTGGTCACTGCCAGGGGGCGCCCCAATGCCCGAGGAGCCCTGGCCCTCAGCACTTCCACCACACCCGGAAGTGCTGGGGGGAAGAGGACTGGGGACAGCCGGAGTGCTTCCAGGTGTGCAGCTGGCACTTCCACCACACTGGGGAGTGGCAGAGGTAGATTGTCGGAATGCACCTGGAGCACATCCGGGTGATAATGAAAGGGGCCGCCTCCCTCCATACGATGGCTGGAGTCGGGAGAGAAGGAGACGAGGTCTTGGAGGACGCAAGGAGACAGCCTGAAGGGAATGAGGCATTTGGTTATTGGCCTGGACTTGTGGGGACTTTGGGGGTTGTGGTGCACTTATAATTGTAAATAATGTATAATAAGCGTGTGGGTGAGTTGAACGTCTCCGCCTGTCGTTGCCCGGGTCATATTCCACCGTGTCCTACATTTTTCCTTCATCATTTTCTCTCTGGTATTGAGTTAACAAATTTGGAAAGGCATACAAGGGCTCGGGTCATCTACAGCTTTGAAGGAGGCTTGCAACCAACCCTTAGCTGATGAAGACGTGTTTGTCACAAAATCTTTTCTGCTGAGTGCTCAGACCTGAAGCTGCAGGCCCCTTCTGTGCGCTCACCCAACCGAGTAGCTGCAGTTGCATCAGATGTCTTATTTGTAAAATACCAGCGCTGATCGGGCGTTGTCTCAGAGATGTTGACTCAGCTGCCACATTAAAGACGACTGGCATTTCTAAAGTGCGATTTAAATGTAAAGAACATTTGTCATTTAGATTTGCGGTGGATTTGACGACAGTCTAAGCGAGAGTGAAGAGCAGTGCTAGGAGGTCACCTTTCTGACTTTATAAGCTTGGCCCCCACACTTCTGCTAGTCCTTCAAACTGCTAATTAAACATGTCATTGCCATTCCGTGTGGGCATGCTGGCACATGGCATGGCTCCCTAACCCTCTACTGTATATTCCAGACACACCTTCTGCGTATGCCGCCACCTGGCCGCCCTTGGGCCTCATGTAACTTTTTAAATCAATCAGGTTGTCCCCACGCAGGAGTTCAGATCTCCGACTTGCTAAGGTCACGCAAGTGCCAATTATGAACTGTTTTTACGCAGTTTGTACCATTCATTTTAATTTTGATTGAGGTCTGCAGATCAGAAAAGGTCAGCCAGGATTGATGATTCTGTGCTTGCTTAAGGAATTGATTGTGGTTTGTGGATCATTTTCTCGTGACCGAGCTTTATCTTCATGACAGAGGCCAGGTATGCTTTACGCTATAAAATGCCGGTAACTCTTAGTTCATCCTTCATCAAAGATTAAAACTGTGTGTTCTTAAAGCTCTACAAATGAGTCAAGACGATGAGACGTGAACGTGGACCTCTTATCACTTCACAAGACAAGCCACCACGGTGCTCTTGGTGCATACCAAATATATATTGTGAATTTTAGGAGGAGTGTTGGGGCACTGAGTGTTTGGGTCAAATCCTGTATAACTGAAAATGATTTAAATTGAAATAAAGCACGTGTGTGTGTGTGCCCTGTGGTGGGCTGGCACCATGGCCGGGGGGTTTGTTTCCTGCCTTGCGCCCTGTGTTGGCTGGGATTGGTTCCAGCAGACCCCCGTGACCATAATAATAATAATTTTATAATAATAATTCTTTATTTATTTGTCACATACATAGTTATACAGGACAACATGCAGTGAAATGCATCTTTTCGCATACCCCTTGGGGTCAGAGCGCAGGGTCAGCCATTGAGCAGCGCCCCTGGAGCAAATGAAGGTTAAGGGCCTTGCTGAAGGGCCCACCAGAGTAGGATCTCTTTTATGGCAGTGACGGGGATGTAGTAGTAGGATACCCTGTAGTGTTAGGATATAGCGGGTTGGATAATGGCTGGATGGATAAAGCACAAAAAAAAATGCAAATTTGAGATTTCTCAGACCGGAGTCCTGTTGGTGACTGCACAAGATGGCAAGTCATCCTGGGTCAAATGGCAGCCAGGCAGAAAGAGGCGGGTCCATGTGACGGACACCAGAAGTGACATTGGTGGAGGAGATCTATCAGCCTATTGGTCTGCAGAGGGAGGAACAGAGAGAGACAGTTATCACACAGCGCCACCCCCTGGATTGGTGGAGAATTACCATCACCTCAGCCCTTAAACTGCCTGTCATGCACACATATATATATATATATCTACAGTAATCCCTCCTCGATCGCGGGGGTTGTGTTCCAGACCCCCCCGCGATAGGTGAAAATCCGCGAAGTAGAAACCATATGTTTGTATGGTTATTTTTATATATTGTAAGCCCTTATAAACTCTCCCACACTGTTTATAAATATTCCCTGCACAGTTATACAACGTAATCCCTTTGTATTCTCTTAGATATTAGGTAAGATTCATTGAAATTATGTATGTAAACACACTGTTTATATACAGTAAAACCTAAATATTATTTTAAAGATATTGAGTGTCTCCGATATCACATATGCTACAGCCATTACGACAAACAGGCCACCAGCAATAAATACGTACAATGCAAGAAAAAGTTTATACAGTAAAATGTGTGTACAGTGACACTAAACGTACGTACATGTACTAAGTACTGTAAGTAGAAAATTAATTATGGGTACTCACCAACAATGACACAACGACTTGTCCGATAACGATGAGTTTAATTTTACTGCACAACAAAGGAGAGCGTTACAGCTCTTCTAAAGGAGCCTCTTCAGGTGACTGTGTAGCTGTGTAACTGTGTTATTCTTCTTCAATCCAAATCCCTAAAGCAGATTCCATCCAGACTACTGCCTTATTACATCCACTTACAACTCGTTTTGCACCCTGGTTAAAAGGACACTGCGGCCGTAGATCTTATATTCCTTTCCTACTTTTTAAATAAAAAGAATCGTAGCCTCATTGATGCTGTAATGGCGTCCTACAGCGGTGTAGCTTTTCCCTTCCTTCAACAAATCCAAAATGTTTACCTTTTCAGCAATCGTTAACATCTTCCGTTGGCGCCTGGGCACGGCCCCTGAAGAAGCAGCAGGAGCAGATCGTTTTGGAGCCTTAACGAAGGGCTTGACAACGCACAAAGATAAACACAAAAGAGCACAAAAGTTAACTCTTTACACAGCGAAACACGTTGATGCTGAATGAGCGAGACGAGACTTCCTGGTTAACACTGCATTCAGCACACAGGAACTTAACTGCGTGCTCTGATTGGTTAGCTTCTCAGCCATCCGCCAATAGCGTCCCTTGTATTAAATCAACTGGGCAAACCAACTGAGGAAGCATGTACAGGAAGTAAAAAGACACATTGTCCGCAGAACCCGTGAAGCAGCAAAAAATCTGTGTTATATATTTAGATATGCTTACATATAAAATCCGCGATAGAGTGAAGCCGCGAAAGTCGAAGCGCGATATAGCGAGGGATTACTGTATATATATATAAAAGTCAATGTGTGTATGTATTTTCCAGCATCACGTCTGAACGGCTGGACTGATTTTCATGAAACTTGGTACACATGTTTCTCATTGGTCGACTAAAAATACTGTAGGGTGAAAACAACCCTAACCCACCCCCTTCTGGGTAGGGTGGGGGGTGATCTGACGGTCTTAAATGCATGTTATCATTTAGTTGATACTCAGAACGACCACCAGAGGGTGAACTGGAGGTGACTGCCAGCATTCTTTAGCTTTGAGCGCCACCACCGCACCCCTGTCGCTTTTAAAATGAAATAGAGTTCTACGCGTGCAAGTGTGTGTGTCTGTCAGGCCCGGAAGTGAGACACAGAGTCGGGATGAGGGCTCCAGCTCCGAGGATACGCAAGCGAGGCTAGCACACCGGCAGCATGAAACCTCTGAAGAAAGCCAGTAGCTTAGCTGCTAATGCACAAACGATGTAAGCATGTCGGCAACACGAATCCTCACAGCAGAGAGATGTCCAGAGTAGTTCTGACGATTTCAATACTTTCTAGGATCCCGTGCTGTTACTTACACAGCTAGTATATCGCAGGCGACTGCCAGCAGTCTTTATGTTTGAGCACCACCGTGCCCCTGTTGCTTTTCAAATTAAATAGAGTTCAACTGGATGATAACATAGATATAAGACTGCAAGACACGGATATTAGTGAGTCTTTATTGTTTGTTGATTTATTTATAGTTGTTTTTTTTTTAATTATGTTTTTCTCAAACAATTAAACAAAAAAATGCTTTCTTTTCCGGGCGGCATGGTGGCGCAGTGGGTAGCACTGCTGCCTCGCAGTTAGGAGTCCCTGGGTTCGTTTCCCGGGTCCTCCCTGCGAGGAGTTTGCATGTTCTCCCCGTGTCTGCATGGGTTTCCTCCAACAGTCCAAAGACATGCAGGTTAGGTGGATTGGCGATCCTAAATTGTCCCTAGTGTGTGCTTGGTGTGTGTGTGTGTGTGTGTGCCCTGCGGTGGGCTGGCACCCTGCCTGGGGTATGTTTTCTGCCTTGAGCCCTGTGTTGGCTGGGATTGGCTCCACCAGACTCCCATGACCCTCTGTTAGGATATAGCGGGTCGGATAATGACTGA
>JANRMT010062824.1:260005-280539 GCA_026402145.1 Polypterus bichir lapradei | reverse complement strand
ATATATATATATATATATATATATATATATATATATATATATGTATGATGTATATAGTAATGATCAGCCCCAACACAGACAGGCAGACTCCAGAAGTCCTAAAAACACACACATTTATTTTTCTGCTTCTTTTCAGCACACATAGTCCACCTATCGCCACAATACTCAGTGCTTTTCTGCCTTTCTTTCTTTCCTTTTCTTCTGCTGCCTCCACGCCTCTCCTCAGAAGCTCTGACTTCTTCCTCCCAACTCTGGCTTCCCAAGTGGAGTGAGGCAGCCTCTTTTATACCGCACCCGGAAGTGCTTGAGGTGCTCCTCGATCGAGCTCTGGCAGCACTTCCAGGTGTGTCAGAACTGTCGAGGTCACCCCTGGTGGTGGCCACAGGCCCCTGCAGGGTTGAGCATCTAAGGCCCCGATGAAAACCAGACGGGCTGCCCTCTCGTGTTCCGGGGGAGGTACTGCTGATGATATGTCCACTCCCCCAGTCCTAACCTCAAAAGGGCGTCCCGACCAGGCAAGGTCCCTGGCCATCTATCACACTATATATATACATACTGTATATATATATATATATATATATACATACATATATACACACGATTTATTTTATTCTCATTACACTTCAACAATTTGGACTATATTGTTACAATACATCAAATCCAAACAAAAATCAATTTTAATTCCAGATTGTAAGAAGTCAAAATGGGGTTATGGATGGATTTAATTGGGGGGGGGGGGTAAATACTTTCGCAAGCACTGGGCACTGTGACACGTGCATTCTCTTCAGATTAATCAAACACTTATGTGAATTTCCTGTGATGTCCAGGGTTTTTCCCTGTCTTGTGCCCTTTGCTTGCTGGGATGGGCTTCAGCAGACCCCCGCAAACCTGTTTAGGATAAAGCAGGCTAGACAATGACTGAGTGACTTATGTGAATTCACCATTAACATTAACTTTCTAAGCTTGTCTCTTAATGTTTGCTATGCTGCCCTGTTGCAGCAGACAATTTCTTTTTGGCTAGCTTAACGTGTGCGGAAAATTCCCCTGACGGCTAACATTTCCTGTTTTATGTGGTTAAGACTGGCTGCTTTTACAAAGGTTCATATAAACGAAAATAAAAATGGTACAAATAGCTTACAGATTTATCCTTTACTTATCACCTCAAAAATACTGTTTAACAATTCTAGTAATAAGAAAGTAACTAGAACAAAAAATAATCATATCCCTTCAGCAATGCACCACAATGGTTGTTTGGGGAAATCTGTGAACAAGCCTGACGCTGCAGAATCCGAGAGTAACAATGGCCTTTAATGCATGTAGTGCCTTTTCAGTGCTTAACACCTCCGATGTTATAACACCTACTGTATAACTGGACTTAAAAGTGCATATCTAGCAGTAACTGGGAAATGTATACAAAATAAACATCAGCAGGGAAACCGTAAAAAAAAAAGCTTTCAAACAATTTAGAAACATTATGACCATCTCCTCAGTGGGACTGAGCCAAATGCATTTAGTCGTTGGTAGCACAAATATATATATATATAAAAATCCTGCTGCCTTTAAAGTTAGGTAGGCTAATCATATTAATGGTAGACTACCTGTGCTATGTGTCTAAGGCGGGCAGAAATCTAAATAATAGTTGTAGACATCAATGTTAACCTTTGCAGTGCGCCATGTAGAGGAATGTATTTCATAAAGCAAGTAGTAATAAAATGCAATGCATTTGTCATTCCAACAGATGGAGCATCAAATGCATTTGTAGAAATAAAATTAATTGCATTTGTTATTCCAACAGATGGAGCATTACAAACATTTGTGGAAATAAAATGCATTTGTCATTCCAACAGATGAAACATCAAACACATTTATAGTAATAAAGTGCATTACATTTGTCATTCTGACAGATGAAGCATCACACACATTTGTAGTAATAAAGTGCATTATATTTGTCATTCCAACAGATGGAGCATCATACGAATTTGTAGTAATAAAATTAATTGCATTTGTCATTCTGACAGATGAAGCATCACACACATTTGGAGTAATAAAATACATTGCATGTGTTATTCTGACATATGGAGCATCACACACATTTGGAGTAATAAAATGCATCACATTTGTCATTCCAACAGAAGGAGCATCACACACATTTGGAGTAATAAAATGCATTACATTTGTCATTCCAACAGATGGAGCATCACACACATTTGGAGTAATAAAATGCATTACATTTGTCATTCCAACAGATGGAGCATCACACACTTTTGTAGTAATAAAATGCATTACATTTGTCATTCCAACAGATGGAGCATCACACACTTTTGTAGTAATAAAATGCATTACATTTGTCATTCCAACAGGTGGAGCATCACACACATTTGGAGTAATAAAATGCATCACATTTGTCATTCCAACAGAAGGAGCATTACAAATGTTTGTGGAAATAAAATGCATTTGTCATTTCAACAGATGGAGCATCAAATGCATTTGTAGAAATAAAATTAATTGCATTTGTTATTCCAACAGATGGAGCATTACAAACATTTGTGGAAATAAAATGCATTTGTCATTCCAACAGATGGAGCATCACACACATTTGGAGTAATAAAATGCATTGCATGTGTTATTCTGACAGATGGAGCATCACACACATTTGGAGTAATAAAGTGCATTACATTTGTCATTCCAACAGAAGGAGCATTACAAATGTTTGTGGAAATAAAATGCATTTGTCATTTCAACAGACTGAGCATCACAAACATGTGTAGTAATAAAATGTGTTGCATTTGTTATTCCAACAGATGGAGCATCACAAATACTTCTGTGTAAGCAAGTCCCAGCCATTTAAGAAATAAAAACAAAAGTATAAGTGCTCACTGGCACAGAGGTAGTGAAAGGAAATGCGAACAAGCAGCCAGATCAGGCTTCAGGTTTCTTACTCTTTCAAGTCAGTCAGGCACATAGCAGCTCTGTCCTGTGCCGTGGTCTGTTCACAGAGTGATGCCTCCTTCTGTTGACCCCATGACTTGTAGGCGGGAGACTGGAAAGAGCGGAGTCAGGAGCCCCCACTGGGCATCTTCTCAGTGCTATGAGAAGAATAGGAGAGGACATGATTAGCAACAGTGCCCCTTCTTGACCCGGAGTGGTATTATATATCTTAGAGGGACCCTGAAGTTGATCCACAGACACACATGTATGAAAATATATAATCATAGCAGTAGAGTGTTGTACCATGTTAGCCATAGATTGATACAGGAGAAAGTAGGGTGGGACACACCCTACTTTCTCCTGTATCAATATATAATCATGGTTGAAGTGTGTTAAATTGATATATTGTGGAAGATCAGCCCTGGCACAGACAGGTAGACACCAATGTTCAAACCCACAACACGTTTTATTTACACTATTTACAGTGACTAAAGTCCCGCACACAATCCAGTGCCCCTGCACCAATCACCCTCAGTCCGGGCCTCTTCAATAACCAGTCTTCCTTCACCACTTCCACTCCTCTCCTCCGAGCTTCGTCCTCTTCCTCCCGACTCCAGCTGATGACTTGAGGGAGGTGGCCTCTTTTATGCCCACCTGGACGTGCTCCAGGTGCCTCCTGATGAGCTTCCTGTGGCACTTCCTGATGTGGCGGAAATGCCGTATGAGCACCCAGAAGCACTCCGGGTGTCCCTGGTAATACTTTCGCCAGCACGTCCAGATGTGGCGGAAGTGCTGACGTCCAGGACTTCACAGTCTTCCATGGGCTCCTATAGGGTTGAGCTTCCCGTGGCCCCCATACAAACCAGGGCAGCTGCCCTCTCGTGGTCCGGGGGAGGTGTAGTCCCTCTCCCGATCCTTCTAGGCATCCCAGCTGGCTGAGCACATCTCCCAGCCACCCGCCACAATGTATATTTATTGTGACAGATAGGTGGTGTTGTTGTCCCCTTGAAACCTCAGATCAGACTCCAGACACCAGGTAAAAGTCCAAATGATGGATTTATTTGTACAATATAGTGCACAAAGCACCCTGTACTCCGCAATACTCATATAAATCACTAATAATCAACACAATAAACAATCCTCCTCTCCCAGACGCGTTGTGACCCTGCCACCTGACTCAGCTCAAACCTGGGATCTCCCACAGTCCTTTTTAAAGTCCTTGACCCGGAAGTGTTTCTCTCTCTCTATCCATGTGACTGGTAACACTTCCGGGTCAGATAAAAACTCTTGTTCTTCAACCCGGAAGCACGTCATTTCCTCTGTCCGCGTGACTAGGATGTACTTCCGGGTTGTAGGGAGAATAATCGTTGTTCCTCCCTGCAGCGCCTTCTAGCGGTCCCCATGGTATCCAGCAGGGTTGTGGATAAAAACTCCATTGACCATGATTCCCTGCTGGCATTCGGGGCACCTCCATGCTGGGACTCCATCTGGCCTTCTGGGGGTATTGGCAGGGATGACTGGCCGGCCATATATCACAATATATATGTATATGTGTGTGTGTATATAGGGGCTGGGTGTGGTAATGAGAGCTGAGGACTTTAGAAGTGTTAAATGAGCACTTATGGTGGTACTGGTGTTTCGGCTGTGTACTCTCAGTTTCTAATGAATTGAAATATTAATCAAGCGGGATGCTTGTTAAAGCGCATGTGTACAATATAGGCTAATTTAAAAAAAAAAAAAATTAAAAAGTGGGCGGCACGGTGGTGCAGTGGTAGCACTGCTGCCTCGCAGTTAGGAGACCCGGGTTCGCTTCCCGGGTCCTCCCTGCGTGAAGTTTGCATGTTCTCCCCGTGTGGGTTTCCTCCCACAGTCCAAAGACATGCAGATTAGGTGGATTGGCGATTCTAAATTGGCCTTGGTGTGTGGGTGTGTTTGTGTGTATCCTGCGGTGGGTTGGCACCTTGCCCGGGATTGGTTCCTGCCTTGTGCCCTGTGTTGGCTGGGATTGGCTCCAGCAGACCCCTGTGAATCCTGTGTTCGGATTCAGTGGGTTGGAAAATGGATGGATGGAAAATTAAAAAGCTATGCTACAAAAAACAGGGTGGGCCATTGGGCAAAGGGGGTCTGCATAGACTTACCCGGGCGCTTTACTGGCATCAAGCACTGAAGAGGGGAGGAAACTGAAAAGAGGGGTTTGCACCCTCCTTCAGTGGACAGCCATAAAGAATACGAAAAGGTGCAGGGGTGTCAAGAGTGAAAGACCACTCAAGAGAAAGAGTGAGCAACAATAGGATAGGTTTTTAATGCTGAATACATACCAGTTTAATATATCCTATACTGTAAATGCAAACGATCACACAACTACGCAAGGAACATTCTAGAAATTGCCAGGTCGGGGACAGTGAGGCAGCCGTGCTAACTGTTGTGTCACCGTTGGCAGCGATAAATAACAATATGTCTTCTTTAAAGGTCTACTCTAATAGCTTACTGAAGTAAAATGTGCAAATCAGAGGACTACAATAATCGAATCCAGGGGTGAATAAGCCGTGAACTGTTCTGCTGACAGCAGACAATCTTATGTATGAGCAGATGAATTAATGAAAGGAAAACGGTTGCACCCCATTGGGCCTGGGCCAGGCCGCCATGTGTCTAGTTTTCAATTTCGCTGAGTGACAAGGCTTCATGGATCTCGGTTCTTAGATACAAACTGTACGCCCACTTCTTCAGAAAATGTTTGCTCTGCTTGTGTTATTTTTTTTTTTTTTTTTTATCAAAATCAGCCCGTTCTTGATTTACTTTTAGTCTGGCTCAATTGTAACGTGGTCGCCTGTGTCAAACGGTTTATTGTAATGGTGATGATAATAAAAGACAGAGTGTGTCAGTAACAGTGCACCAGGAGATCATATCTGGAAGGGTAGCTCATTTATTTATTTATTTATTTATGTATGTATGTATGTATGTATGTATGTATGTATGTATGTATTTATTTATTTAATACACTCCCGGCATCCCACCGGGTCCTTAAAGAAGCCGTTTCTCATCAGTAACTGGCAGACATTCATAACTGTGTAAGTTATAAACATGAGTGTGGGAGTCAGCAGAGTCACAGCAACTTCAGATGAAGTGCCACTTGCTGCCTTCCTGTTGTGAATTGTAATGCGGTGGCCATGTCATTAACGTTGAACTACAAGGATGGTGAGACAGGGTACGGGTGTCGGGTGCAGAGCTTTAAGGGTTGTCTGTAACTCGGCATCAATAAAACCAAGGAAGGGATTATGGACTTTCACCCCAGGAAAGAGTCTCTATGCTTCAGGAGTGTATGTGGAGGCGGTATACTGGTACAAGTGCTTGGGGGTCCACACCCATGACACCTTGGACTGGTCTCATAACACAGAGGAAGTATAGAAGAAAAGCCAGAGAAGACTTGGAGACTGCACTCCTGTAATGTGGGTAGTGACATCCTGCACATCTTCTAAATCTCTGTGACGGCCAGTGTGGTGTACTGGGCCTGTAACATCACTTCCAGAGGAGACCACCAAATCAGCAAATGAATCAAAAGGCCTGGACCTGCTGGAGGTAGGAGTGCAGGAGAAAATGAACTCAAAACTGAGGGCCTTTATGAACAACGTGGCACATTCTCTGTTTGACACACCAACACTGAGGAATTTCAGTCAATGAATTCTTTAGCAGAAGTGTGTCAAGAAACACACATACTCCTTTATAGTACCCCACTGGGACTGGGACTGGGACTGGGACTGCTCTTTTAATCTTAAACCAAGTCATCTACCCCACCTATCACTACAAGTATATAGTGCCTTTTCTGTCAATCTGGATATCTGTCTAACAGGCACTACAGTGTATATATATATATATATATATTGTGAATAAGGCGCTATATAAAGCGCCCGACCCGGCACAGATTCACACTGAGGCACGTGTAAATTGAACAGAAATCTTTTTATTTTCTCTTCACCCGTGGGCGCACGTCTTCCCCGTGTCCCACAGGCCCAACACAGTCCCAAACACTTAAAAAGTTCAAACACTCTTCCCCTGTGGGGCACGTCTTCCCCATGAACCCCACAGGTATAACACAGTCCCAAAGCACCTTACTTTACACACAGCAATCCTTCCGCTGGCACCACCACTCCTCTCGGGCAACCTCGTCCTCTTCCTCCCGATTCTGGCCCAGAGTGGTGGTTGCTGGCTCCTTTATGGCCCTCCCAGGAGTGCTCCTGTTGCTTGTTCACCTGTTCCTAATTGCACTCCCGTGTGGGCCTGATGATTAAACCAGCTGGGCTTAATTATCTGTCTCGTTCCCTGGCGGCCATCCTGGGTCCCCACAGGGTTGGGGAGAACTCCATTTCCCATGAAACCCTGCGGGAAACTGAGGCATCATCAACCAGGGAGGCTGCCACCAGGCGTTCCGGGGGAGGTACTGAGAAGTCCATGGCTGCTCCCCCGGACCATATACAGCAGGGTCGTCCCGACCGGGCATGGGACCCGGCTGTCCATTACACCATATATAGTGAAATAGGACGGCCCGGACACACACAGGCGGACACCGTTTCAGCCGTCACCCCACGTTTATTTACAGTCCTATTATATACAGAGTCTTATGTGCACCGCCACCAAACCCCACAGTCTCCCCAAAGTCCAGGCTCTCAATAGCCACTTTCTTCTTCCCACACACAAATCACACTTGGGCCTCTCCTCGCCTCCTCTGCACCGACCTCGTCTTCCTCCTCACCCGACTCCAGCCTTGATTGCAGGGCAGCGGCTCCTTAAATAGGCGGCTGATTGCCGACCGCACCCAGCCACCTGTGACAATATATATATATATATATATATATATATATACTGTATATAAAGTATATACTGTATATAAAGTATATATCTATTATAACTGCAGTGGGCTGGCACCCTTCCCAGGATTTGTTTCCTGCCTTGCGCCCTGTGCAGGCTGGGATTGGCTCCAGCAGACCCCCGTGACCCTGTAGTTAGGATATAGCGGATTGGATAATAGATGGATGGATGGATATCTATTACAAAAAAAATCTTGTGATGTTACGAGACTTTTTTCCTGCGACGAGACTTGATCTTTTAAAGAGAGACAGAGAGACACTTTCACATCCCGCGAGACGGACAAGTCACGTCATACTTACAACCGCTGGAAGCAAGTCCCGTGATACACATGCAGAGCAGGTTAGAGATAATGGAAGTAGGAAAATTCAAAAGTCTCCAAAAAATGAGAATTAAGATCACATTAGCGCAAACAAATGGAAAATATTACTCGGTGAAATAACGGAGCAGTGAAAAGAGATCAAATAGTGTTTGAGGATGTCTGGGGGAGAAGAGAGACAAGGCAGTGAGACAAAAGGACAGCTGCTGTTCGGGCTTTTAAATGTTCGAAGCGCCACGTGAGATGCAGATCACATGGCACGGCAACTGCAGCAGCAGCAAGTCAGCAGCTGATCGAACAAAGAGGAGGTAAATAAAACTGTACTTGTTTCCCATTGTGTCACCGTTTAAGAGGAGGTTTTGGAGGAGCGACCACATCTCCTTGGGGTGCATTCAGCCCCCCTCTTCACAACATGGTGTAGCGCTGGCTTTGACAAGCAAAGAGAGCAGGGGGCAAAGCCCCCTAGTATATATATACATTGTTCATATTAATCTACTATATACTGTCTTCTTCATCTATCTGTCTGTTAAAAGCATATATTACAGAGTGCATTTCACATCCACCTTACTGTTATGTTGTGCATTTCATTACTATGTATTATATAGCACCTTTACTATTGCTTTGTCTACCTATCATACACTACCATCCATCCATTTTCCAACCCGCTGAATCCGAACACAGGGGTCTGCTGGAGCCAATCCCAGCCAACACAGGGCACAAGGCAGGAACCAATCCCAGGCAGGGTGCCAACCCACCGCAGGACACACACAAACACACCCACACAACAAGCCCAATTTAGAATCGCCAATCCACCTAACCTGCATGTCTTTGGACTGTGGGAGGAAACCGGAGCGCCCGGAGAAAACCCATGCAGACACGGGGAGAACATGCAAACTCCACGCAGGGATGACCCGGGAAGCGAACCCAGGTCTCCTAACTGCGAGGCAGCAGCGCTACCACTGCGCCACCGTATCTATCTATCTATCTATCTATCTATCTATCTATCTATCTATCTATCTGTCATATAGTGCCTTTAATCTCAGACATGTATTGAAAGATGACAGAGGGTGATATGACTAAGCTGGCCGCAGTTCAGAAAATGGAGATAGATTGACCATGTCATCAAATATCAAAACTACCTTGCAATTGATTTCAGAAATGGCCCAGGAATACATGGCGGCATGCTGTGGAGTCAGGGCTGAAAACTTTGAGTTGTAGTTGGGGCATCATGAAGCATTTGGCCCAAGACAGAGAGCAGTGGAAAGTCTTAGTTGTTGCCATACATGCCAAAGAGGCGTAACAGGCAGTAGTAGTAGGCTGGGAAGAGGAGGAGGAGGTGGTGGCTATGATCGATTAACCCTCAGCACATGTCATCATTGTTGTTGGTTTATAAAGCTGATGCAAACATAAATAGTGAATTATACAAGCTCATTGGAGACATATTTACTTCAATTCAGTTTATTTTTATATAATGCTCTTCGCTGAATTCCGGCTTAGGGTGCTGTGACAAGTTCTCAGATTACTTGGAAATGCAAACTTTACAAATTACTAATTACATACTGCAGTGAGTACACATAAAGTGACAGATTTGTTTAAAAAGACAGGGAAACAAAGTCGTTTCAGACTGATTAAGAAAATGAAGCCCAGCAATAGCTGTCCATTAACTTCTTGTTGAACTATACTGTAGATAGATAGATAGATATGAAAGGCACTATATAACAGATAGATAGATAGATATGAAAGGCACTATATAACTGATAGAGATATAGGTAGATATGAAAGGCACTATATAACAGATAGATAGATAAATATGAAAGGCACTATATAACTGATAGATATATAGATAGATATGAAAGGCACTATATAACAGACAGATAGATAGGTATGAAAGGCACTATATAACTGATAGATAGATAGATATGAAAGGCACTATATAACAGATAGATACATAGATAGATATGAAAGGCACTATATAACAGATAGATAGATAGATAGATATAAAAGGCACTATATAACTGATAGATAGATAGATATGAAAGGCACTATATAACAGATAGATAGATAGATATATAGATATGAAAGGCACTATATAACAGATAGATAGATAGATATGAAAGGCACTATATAACAGACAGATAGATACATAGATAGATGTGAAAGGCACTATATAACTGATAGAAAGATAGATAGATATGAAAGGCACTATATACCTGATAGATAGATAGATATGAAAGGTACTATATAACATAGATAGATATGAAAGGCACTATATAACTGATAAATAGATAGGAAAGGCACTATATGACATAATTAATGGATAGATAGATACACACAGAATGTGGTCTGAACACACATCAGAATGACTAAAAAGAAATAAAATTAAAAAGAAAGAAAAACATCTGACGTGGCAGTCACAGTAAGGCATCATGCAGGCTTATTGCCATTGGTATAAAGGAGCGTCACCTATCCATTTATCCACCTGTCCGTCCATACATCTGTCCTTCCCCTGTTCTAACACACCTGTCTCGTTCTTGAGTCTTGGTGGGCAGCAGGAGTAAAATGTGAGCAACTGCGTGTGGAAAGGAGAAGACAGTTTGCAATGAAATGATCCACTGGGTGCTGCATATGCCACCCGGGCATCACAGTGAACTGGCACAGAAGAACTGAAAAAGCCTCCACCTTTACCAAGACCTGGCTCCAACCTTTCTTCATTCTATCAAGACCAAGAAGATAAGGGACTTTTAATCTATTTGGCTTAAAAACTCTTTTTCTGTTTTTATCGCCGTCTATCTGAATACCTTGGTTTCTGCCATCCACGGCGAGCAGGCCTATTTCTAAAGAGGCCATTGTGAGCTCTGCATTCAATCACATAGAGGCTTTCATTCTCAGTGAGGCTTAGCTGAAACATCATTATACGCATTTAAAGGGCTGCAGGAATTACAACCTGCCATCTCTGTTATTGAAGGAGTGTCTACTGAAGCTCAAAGGCAAGCAGGAATAATTCATAAATAAACATCTACTGCCTCACAGTGCAGCATTAACCAACAGGACATGGCTGACTTCAATTTTGCACATGCACCGCGGGTCTCTTCCTATTCCACTGTTCAACACGCTAAGCTGCGTGCCTTGGGGTTCTCTGTATTATTAAAATCACTGCCTTCATATTGTCCTGGAGTGGTTTAAGTGGATTTACTAACACTTATTACTTCTATACGCTAAAATGTCAAATGCTTCCTGACTAACAGACGTCAGCATCACACCCTCCATGCTGATCCTCAACACCGGCACCTCCTACCATGACTGTGTGGCCAGACACAGCTCCGACTCCATCATTAAAATAACCGATGACTCCACTGTCAACAGTGCAGGAATGGCTTACAGAGAAGAGCTCTACCCGCCAGCTCAGTGGTGCCAGGACGACAATGTGATCCTTAATGTCAGTAAAGCCAAGGAGATGGTCTTTGACTTCAAAAAGTAGACCATATTGACATCAACATTGGAAAGGATGGCATTAAAACATCCTTTAATATGGAATGACCATCACTGACTAACTAATATGGGCACATGACATTTTAGCTCCTCTTAAATTGTCCCACCAGTGCCTCTGGTTCCCCAAACATCAGTTGACAGCTCACACTTCTTCAGCTGTTCTCATGATATTCTATGGGTGCACAGTGGAGTCCATGCTCATGGGCTCATCAAATCCGGCTTGGCTCATGAGCATGAAGCCCTACAGAGGGGTGGTAAAGGAGTCACAGAATATTAACTGCGCCCCGCTGCCCTCTGTTCAGGACATACACAACACTCACTGCTTTAGAAGGGCAAACAGAAAAATTAGTCTCCTTGGGATTAACGCTAAGTGTGAAAGCCCATGTCAATATGGTTAAGCCCGAGTTAGACTCGGGGTGAATGGCATGACCCTCTTTACCTTTTTAAACCTAAATAACTCTCAGGACAGTGTTCTGCTGCAATCGAGTGGATGAAATTATGCGACACTACTTTCTAAATCTTGCAGTCCACTGATGTAGAGACAAATTCCCAAAGGGCCGCTACACCCCTCTACCACCATAACCCTGCTGGCTTGAATGATGGCCTATGCATGGCTGTTACGCTACGCTGCTGTTATGCTACACCACTCTGGCGTAGGAGCATATTCCTCAAAATCTTGCCATCCATTGCAGTAGAGACATATTCCCGATCTACCATCATAGCCCCGTTGGCACAAATAATGGCCTGCGCATATGGTTGTTACGCTACACGACTTTTATGCTACTTATGCTACACTGCTCTGTAAATCTTGCCATAGAGGCACATTCCTTTGTAAAGGCTGCTACACTTATCTGTTGTCGTAACCCTGTTGGGCTTAATCATGGCCTATGTGCAGCTCTAACGCTACTCTGCTGTTACACCACGCTACTGTTATGATACGCTACTCTAGTTTCTAAATCATGCAGTCAGCTGAAGTACAGGCGTATTCCTGAAGAGCCGCTACACCTACCTACTGTCGTAACCCTGCTGGCCAGAATGATGGCCAATGCATGGCTGTTACACTACACTATGTTAACACTGTGCTACTGTTACACTTCACTACTCTCTAAAACTTGCCATCTGGTACCATATTTCAGAAAGGCCTCATCACCTGTCTACTGTTGCATCAGTGCTGGGCTGAATAATGGCCTACGTATAGCTGTTATGTTGTGCTGTTGTTACACTGCACTACTGCTATGCTATGCTACGCTGCTTTCTAAATCTTGCCATCCACTGCCGTAGAGACATATTCCTGAAGGGCCGCTACACCTCTGTACCATCATAACCACACTGGTATGAATAACGGCCTACACATGGCTGTTACTCTACACTTCTATTGTAACCCTGCTGGTCTGAATAATGGCCTACACATAGCTGTTATGGTACACTGTTGTAACGCTACTCTACTGTTACACTATGCTACTCTTATACAGCTCTGCTCTCTAAATCTTGTGGTATACTGCCATGGAGACATATTCCTGAAGGGCCGCTACATCTCTCAACCATCATAACTCCACTGGCATGAACATCAGCCTACACATGGCTGTTACTCTGCACTACTGTTGTAACCCTGCTGCCTGAATAATGGCCTACACATAGTTGTTACAGTACACTGCTGTTCTACTACACGGCTGTTACACTACACTACTCTTATACAGCACTGCTCTCTAAATCTAGATTCCTATTCCCAAAGGTCTTCTACACCTCTCTACCACCATAACCCCACTGGCATGAATATCAGCCTACACATATCTGTTACAGTACGCTGCTATTACACTACACGACTGTTACACTTTGCTACTCTTATACAGCACTGCTCTCTAAATCTTGTCATCTACTGCCTTAGAGACATATTCCCAAAGGTCTGCCAAACTTTTCTACTATCACAACCCCGCTGGCATCAATATCGGCCTACACATGGCTGTTGCTCTGCACTACTGTCGTAACCCTGCTGGTCTCAATAATGGCCTACACATAGCTGTTATGGTACACTGCTATTATACTATGCAACTGTTTCACTGCACTGCTCTTATATAACACTACTCTCTAAATCTTGTTGTCTACTGCCATGGAGACATATTCCTAAAGGTCTTCTACACATCTCTACTATAATAACCCCACTGGCATGAATATTGGCCTACACATATCTGTTACACTACACTACTGTTACAATACTCTTATACAACTCTGCTTTCTAAATCTAGATTCATATTCCCAAAGGTCTTCTACACCTCTGTACCACGATAACCCGACTGGCATGAATATTGGCCTACACATGGCTGTTACGCTACACTACTCTTGTAACCCTGCTGCCTGAATATTGGCCTACACATAGCCGTTACAGTACGCTGCTGTTACACTATGCTACTCTTATACAGCGCTGCTCTCTAAATCTAGATTCATATTCCCAAAGGTCTTCTACACCTCTCTACCACCATAACCCCACTGGCATGAATATCAGCCTACACATAGCCGTTACAGTACGCTGCTGTGACACTATGCTACTCTTATACAGCACTGATCTCTAAATCTTGTTGTATACTGCCATGGAGACATATTCCTGAAGGGCCGCTACATCTCTCAACCATCATAACTCCACTGGCATGAACATCAGCCTACACATGGCTGTTACTCTGCACTACTGTTGTAACCCTGCTGCCTGAATAATGGCCTGCACATAGCTGTTACAGTACACTGCTGTTATACTACACGACTGTTACACTACACTACTCTTATACAGCACTGCTCTCTAAATCTAGATTCCTATTCCCAAAGGTCTTCTACACCTCTCTACCACCATAACCCCACTGGCATGAATATCAGCCTACACATAGCCGTTACAGTACGCTGCTGTGATACTATGCTACTCTTATACAGCACTGCTCTCTAAATCTTGTTGTCTACCGCCATAAAGACATATTCCTGAAGGGTCATTACACCTCTGTACCATCGTAACCCCGCTGGCCTGAATACTGGCCTACTCAGGGCCGTTACGGTACGCTATTGTTACACTTCACTACTCTTTAAATCTTGCAGCCCGCTGCCATGGAGGCGTCTTCCCCATAGGTCTCTATGGCTCTCTGCTGATGTAACCCTGCAGGGCTGCATAATGGCCTACGTGTAGCTATTCTGCTACACTCCTGTGACACCACTCTACCATCATGCTACTCTACTCTACTTTCTATATCTTGCAGTCAAGTGAAGTACAGGCAAATTCATCATCATAAGTTCGTTGGCCTACCAACCTTCGCTGTATTAGACTACTTATAATTTACCGCCAATCTCGTTATGCTGTTACGTTACTTACGCCTCGGCTTTTTGGCTGTGGCTCAGTTATGTTTTTTTCTTTTTGCTCATGGATTTCCAGAAGGAAGGATTTCAGTTGTACTTTAGCGTGGAAGCGACTCAAAACAATCGCCGGGTATGGTTGTGCAGAGAAGTACAAGCAGACGATAACAGCTTTTGCTCTTCTGGTCCACGGGATGTTTCTTTACACCGTGAGCTCACCTTACAGCAGTGGTTCTCAAACTGTGGGGCGGGCCCCCCTAGGAGGGTGCGAAGTAACAAAAAGGGGGACACGAAGATGTGAAAAAAAGAAAACAAGAATCAAAAATATGAAAAAAACATCTGTTGAAACCAAAACAAATTAACTTAAACTACATTCTGATACTAGGACAGTAAATACAGAGTTAGATAAATGTCGATAAAAGTTAAGTAGGTATAATAAAATATGCATCTACATTTCAAAATGCGATTAAAACTGTTATGAAAACTCAGGTCGCAAATACTTAAAGGTTGAGAAACGCTGCCTTACAGTATGACAGGGTGTACCACCGCAGTCAAACATCCCACTTGTGACTGTCCCCAGAGTGGGTTACGCAGCACTCGGGGGAGTTTGGACACTTGACGCCAAAAGCGGGAGGGAAACACAGGGCGACTGATCTGAAGATGGTGTGAATCATGTGAAGTCTTCACGTGCAGAAAACAGATGCCGTCTCGGTGTTAGGCCTGTTACAGCAGACGGTACAAAACTGCGAGACTGAAAGTGATACGGCTTTGTTCTAGACTATCAATCTTTTGTTATAACATTGTGGCTTATCAGTCAGTATGTCAGTCATTGTCCAACCCGCTATATCCTAACTACAGGGTCACAGGGGTCTGCAGTAGCCAATCCCAGCCAACAGAGGGCGCAAGGCAGGAACAAATCCTGGGTAGGACGCCAGCCCACCTCAGGGCACACATACACACACACACACACCAGGGACAATTTAGGATCGCCAATGCACCTAACCTGCATGTCTTTGGACCATGGGAGGAAACCGGAGCACCCGGAAGGAAACCCACGCAGACATGGGGAGAACATGCAAACTCCTCACTGGGAGGACCCAGGAAGCGTACCCAGGCCTCCTTACTGCGAGGCGGCAGCGCTACCACTGCGCCACCGTACTGCCTTTACTATTATATTGTATTGTATCAATTACTTGTGTTCTGTTCTGTGTATTGTATTGACCCCCTTCTTTTTAACACCTACTGCCCGTGGCTTATCATCATATAATAAAGGTTTATTTTTCTAAATCATAATTTGTGGTTTTCCAAGCGGTGGCTAGGGTTAGACTGCTGAAACGCTGTGTAGGGCAGGGTTCAGATGGTTACATTTAAGGACATTATTAGTCATCCTTTAGATGACGCTTGAATGATGCCGGATGAGAGGATTTAGAGACTCAGGGTCATTCGGTGAGTCATCTTCATAGCTGTGCTAATTCAGTTTATGTTTTGAAATGATCAGGTCTAATGTGAGCGTGGAGACTGAGATACAATCAGAGGCCCAAAATACATCCCCGTGGTACCCCAGTGACCATCAATAGACCAGGAACGAACCGTGGACAGAAGGCCAGTCAGTGAAGCGCATGTCAGTATCATGTAGACCTTGATTTACAGTCATACAGACAGTCCCATTAAGACAACAGCAACATTTATTTCTAGAGCACAATTTCATAGAAATGATGGAACTCAAAGTGCTTTACAGGATGAAGAAAGAGAAAAAAAGACAAAATAAAATTAGGAGATACTAATTAACATATAATAAAAGTAACGTCCGATGGCCAGGAGGGCAGAAAAAACAAAAAAAAAAAAACAACCTCCAGACAGCTGGAGAAAAAACAAAATCTGCAGGGGGTCCGAGGCCACGAGACCACCCAGCCCCCTCTAGTCATTCCGCCTAACATCAATGATCTCAATCAGTCCTCATGGTATTCAGGGTTCTCATTGAAGAACTTTAATCCATCAATGTAGGGACATCACGGTGCTCTGATCAGGTGGTTGTGGCGCAGATCGGCACCACAGAAAACCGGAAAAGGAACAGCAGAGAAAGTACGGACTGTGGAGCCACTATAAATGATAATGATAATTAAATGCATATACAGAGCATCAGGGTGACACTAAAATGAAGCTCTGAGAAAGCCATGTTACAGTAATGAGTTTTTAGCAGTTTTTTTAAAGTGCTCCACTGTATTAGCCTGGTGAAGTTCTATCGGTCAGCTATGCCAGATTTTCGGTGCATAACAGCAGAAGGCCGCCTCACCACTTCTTTTAATTGTAGCTCTCGGAATTCTAAGCAGACCCTCATTTGAAGATCTAAGGTTACGATTTGTTGTGTAAGATGAGAGTCACTCAGAGATATACGACAGAGTGAGATTATTGAAGGCTTTGTAAATCATCAGCAGTATTTTAAAGTCAATTCTAAATGGCATGGGTAACCAGTGTAGTGACGCTAAGACTGGGGTGATGTGCTTGGGTTTTCTTTTCCTAGTTAAGATTCTGGCTGCTGCATTCTGCACTCGTTGCAGTCGATTGATGTCTTTTGTGGGTGGTCCTGAGAGGAGTGCATTACAGTAATCTAGTCGACAACAACTACAGTTATTTATATAGAATATTTTCATACAAATAATGCAGCTCAAAGAGCTTTACATGATGAAGAAAGAGAAAAAAGCCAAAATAACTAAGAATTAAAATAAGGGAACACTGATTAACATTAGCTGGAGAAAAAAATAAAAATCTGCAGGGGTTCTGATGCCACGAGACCACCTGGCCAGCCCCTTCTACCTAACATAAATGACCTCAGTCAGTACTCATGGTATTCAGGATTCTCGTGGATGGATGGTTCTCATAGTCGACTAAAAACAAAAGTGTGAACTAATTTCTTAGCATCTTGCAAAGTTATAAGGGGTCTAACTTTTGTTATATTTCTTAAGTGAAAAAATGCATTCCAGTAATCTGATTAATATGTGTGTGACGATGTGGGTTTTGGCTCCACGCTCCCATCTGATATTTGGAAGCCCTTGAACCCAACACCGTCGATAATGTCACCGAGTGAGCTAGTCAGTGAGACAACAATTGAGCAAGGGGATGGTAAAAAGTGAAAAAGTGCTTTTATTAAAACAGTCAAACAAAAACAGTGTTCAAATAAATAGTGCAGTGATTTCATAATCTTCTTTAAATAAATAATCCAATAAAAAAAACGTGCAGGTAAAACGAATAAATAGAAAAATCCTCTAAAAACAACGAGGTAAAATAGTACAGGAAGTAATATGTTAAAACCAAAAGCCCGGTGTCTTCTGCTTCCATGGCGGCTCCCCTGCTACGCCCATCTGGTCTGCTGTACAGGAGAGTCGCCTACCTGCAGGATCACCTGCCCGTCAATCAGGTCCGGTAGCCCTTCGACCCTTGGTTTCGTCAGGCTCCCAACCGGACCAAGACTTGGGTTATTTCCCAGCGGCCAAGGCGCTCACGCTGGGACTACACCAGCCCAAAGCCTTCTCGACTCCCGCTCCTTCTACGGTCAAGTCGATTCCTCCACTGGTCACTCCAGCTACTTAGTCGCTCAGCTGGAGCGACCGCTTTCTCAGCCCCACTGAGTGTCGGCCAAACACTCCCCTCGTGGGCTCGCCTCCCAGCTGCCTGCTTTCTCCCTCGCTCGCTCTTCTGTACCGGCGCTCTCTCTCTTACTTCCTGCTTTCTTTAGCAACCTCCGTCTCTTTCTCTCACTCCTTCCGTTTTGTTCTTTTTTTCGTCTGTTTCTTCCCCTCTCCAAGTGACTTGCGCTTCTTTTATACAGCGAGGGGCCATAGCAGCTGCAGCACATTAGCCACGGGAACAATCACGGATGTGGGCAGTCCCTCACCTGTGCCCCGTGGCTTGCTATGGCCCAATGCCCCCTCGATAAGCCGCCGCGAGAGCGGTGATTATTTATTTAAATGGCCTTTGCTAAACGAGCTGTGGACCCGCAACACCACTATGTGATTTAGAATTCAGGTCAGAGTCAATAGATACCCCTAAGTTTTTTACCCCCATCTTGACTTTTAATCCTAATGCATCAAGTTTATTTCTAATAACCTCATTATATTCATTATTGCCAATCACTAGAATTTCTGTTTTCTCTTTATTTAGTTTGAGAAAATTACTATTCCTCCATTCAGAAACACAAGTAAGACATTAGGGTCAGTGAATCAAGAGAGTCGGGGTCATCAGGCGCCATTGATAAATACAGTTATGTGTCGTCAGCATAGCTGTGGTAACTCACATTATGCCTTGAGATAATCTGACCTAACGGAAGCATGTAAATCGAAAAGAGCAGCAGACCCAGGAGAGATCCTTGTGGACCACCATATAGAATATCAGGTGTCTATGAAGTATAATTACCACAACTAACAAAGGGTTTTCTACCTGCCAGGTAGCACTCAAACCAATTTAAGACACTGCCACCCATTGACTAAGGTGATTTCTAAGAATATTGTGATCAATGGTATCAGATCTAAGAGGGTGAGAACAGATAGACGGCCTCTGTCTGCATTTACCCGCAAGTCATTGACTACTTTAACGAGTCCAGTTTCTATGCTGTGATTTGTTCTGAAACCCGACTGAAACTTATCAAGAAGAGCAGGTTTATTGAGGAGGTCATTTAGCTTCATAACGACGGCCTTCTCTACGATTTTACTTAAGAAAGGCAGGTTAGAGAGAGGTCGAAAATTTTCAAAAGCAGAGGAGTCGAGACAACGGTGGGATTCTAATTGTGTGCTACTAGGGCTTCTGCTTCCAAATCCCGAGGCCACTGTGTCATTTTTATTTATTTATTTATTTATTTATTTTCTTTTTTTTTTTGCTTTGGCTTTAAATGAAAGAAGCATCACTAGTCCGATTGTGGGTGAGACGGAGACTGATAGCCACAAAGCTGACGGGAGTGTCTGTCACTTTAGGAGAAGGAGAAGGCTGACTGGTCGGCTTTAGTGGATTTCAGTTTGTTACATAAGGTTAAACAGGATAGGCCTGATGTTGGATTTCAGGGATTAGTAAATGAGAAGAAGAGTTTTATGGGTGACCACGAGAGAAATCAGAAGGGGAATTTTGGATACATGAGGAACGTGGCAGTTAGAGGGCTTCACCAGCGTTACTCAACCTTTACGTATTTGCGACCCGAGTTTTAATAACAGTTCTAATCGCACCCCCCCTAATGTTTTTTTGAAAGGAGCCCACTAATACCAATTTGTTCTTTTTTAATTAATAATATATCATAGATTCATATTTTATTATACCTACTTAACTTTTATCAACATTTATCTAACTCTATATTTATTTTTCTAGTATCAGAATGTAGTTTAAGTTAATTTGTTTTGGTTTTAATAGATGTATTTTTCACATTTTCGATTCTTGTTTTCTTTTTTTCACATCTTTGTGTCCCCCTTTTTATTACTTCACGCCCCCCTAGGGGGGTCCGCCCCGCAGTTTGAGATCCACTGGGCGACATTAAGCAAGGGGAGAATGAGATGAACAGAGGATACAGAATCCTATGGAACATAAACATAAACATTTGTAGTAATAAAATGCTTTGCATTTGTCATTCCAG
>JANRMT010062824.1:187322-202560 GCA_026402145.1 Polypterus bichir lapradei | reverse complement strand
TATCTATCTATCTATCTATCTATCTATCTATCTATCTATCTATCTATCTATCTATCTATCTATCTATCTACTGTATGTACACATGACACATGTACACATTGAGCTTCAGCTTGTTATACTCCCATAACTAAAATCTTGCTCAGACCTCCTGACCAGTTAACTAGCAGCCCTCTTCTGAAGGTCACCTACTAATTTGGGAAGCTAAATGGTTACGACTGCCGCCTCAGGCCCCCGGGTTTGAGTCGCGTGCCTTGTAGTAGTTCTTGTCTAATTGCATGTTCTCCCCGTGACTATGTGGATGCTCTTTCAGGTTTTTTCCAGTCTGGTTTTGTGAACTGGTGGTGCTCTGAGTGTGTTTGTGGACCCCGTCCAGAGATGTTTCCTGTGTTGACCGGAGTTTTCTCTACAGTAATTACTGCTGGTCAGCCCTGAGGACCCCGGGGTCAGTGGTCTGCACTCCATTTGTCTGGGTGCCTTCATTTCACTGTAATTGAGGATCTCCAGTAAACATTTTCACAGAGCTTCTCCCCTGCACTTAGTCAAGTGATCAATTATAGCCATTAGCAAATTAACTAATTAATACATACTGCAGCTTTGCCTCTGTAAAAAAAAAAAAGGATTTTCTGACAGCTTAACCTTAGGTGACTCACAGGAGGCACAACTGTTTGCAGATTTTCATTTTCATTTATATTTTTTGGTGCATACTTGGAGCACCAAGAGGTGAAGTTGACTTGCTTGTGGGGGGTCACACAGGAGAGCAAAGATGGGAAGTGAAGAACCGTAAACTTTGGAGTTTAAGAACCTTGGCTTCTGCTGCTGCTGCTTCATTACGCATTCTCTTTGTGATGATCGTACAAAACAAATCTTCTGTGAAATTCCCCGAGTAGCCCCTTAGCCTCCCAGCCTGCCTTGTCAGATGGACACTGTGGTCCCCTCTCGTGTCCTGGGAGGACATGGCACCTATCTACCCAGCTTGCTCTTCTTTCTGTTTAGTTGTGGTGCCCATTATGGAAACCTGGTATACACATGAGGTGCACTGCCCCCAGTGGTGTTTTTGTGTATTGCAGGCTTCTGTGCATCCCCTATGCCACTGCTCAACCTTATCCCAGGCTTTTTTAAGTCTTACCTTTCGGGTGTATTGAATCAGATGCCCCTCCAGTGGTCAGAGGGGACCATTAAACTCACCGTGCATATACATGAAGGTCCGACTGGCTTCTTTCTGAAGATGCCTGGCCTGGGTTCACACGTTTTCCCCTCTCCTTTTTACATTCTCCGTCCTTTTGTCTGCCTTTATCAGCATTTCCTTTAACGGCCTCCACTCTCATTGGCGTCGCACCGACGTGTGGATCTGTGCGCCTCAGACATATGGTACGCACCAAATCTCCGCAAAGCTTCACTTCACCCAAATTGCACGCCACCAGAAATGAAAAAAGGGCAGGCGGGTTTAACAAAAGCAACTCATTGTGAGCTGATGAGCGGCTTGATGGTTTCGCATTTCACCGAAAACACGGATGATGTCTGCATAAAGAAGGAGAGTGAGAGCCCATCCATCCATCCATCATGCTATATCCTAACTACAGGGTCACAGGGGTCTGCTGAAGCCAATCCCAGCCAACACAGGGTGCAAGGAAGGAAACAAACCTCGGACAGGGCGCCAGCCCACCGCAGGGCACACACACACACACCAAGCGACAATTTAGGATCACCAATGCACCTAACCTGCATGTCTTTGGACTGTGGGAGGAAACCCATGCAGACACAGGGAGAACATGCAAACTCCATGAAGGGAGGACCCAGGAAGCGAACCCGGGTCTCCTTACTGCAAGGCAGCAGCGCTACCCACTGTGCCACCGTGCCACCCTATTACTAAAACATGAAAAAATTTCTATTTTAACGATGTGTTTACATGAAATGCATGTGTTCCAAATAACGATATAGTATTTATAAAAGGTGTCATTTTGCTTGACTTCTCACTCTATACAACTCTAAGCAACTGACACGCAGGTAAACAGACTTGAGCTGAGAAAACTGTGTGGTGGTGGGGGATGTGATAGCAGGCTGCTTGCTGCTTATCGACACAATTGCAAGACAAAAGACGCAGGCGGAGAGGTGCGAAGAGATTTATGGTTGGACGGATCTATGGGTTTTTTTGTAGGCTTTGGTAATTCTAGTGTTAAGTGTGCCCAGGGGTTTCCCGTGGGCCTACCACTTCCTCATCTAACAGCTGTCACTACCGCTGACAGGTCAGGTAATACACATCATGGTCTGTGACGCAATATTTGCTCGATAAAACGCACAGACATTTTCACCCAGTTTTGGGGAAAACAAAGTGTGTCTTATGGAGCAAAACATATGGTAGTTCATTTTCAAATTTCGTAATAAAAATATATTTTTACTACCTTCTTACGATACTTAGTTGTAACGTTATAAGTAATTATACGTTATTTTTTTCTCAGATTCTCTTGATGAAAATAACACAAATGTAACGAAGAAACTCGTGTTTGCTGCCTGATTGCAACTCGTTCAGTTGCTCTGGTTGGCTGAGGACAGCGACACTCTTACTTACCGTTTTGCTCTCCAGCCGCGCTGCTGTGCAGTTCTGGATCAGCATTGCAACATACAGGGTCGACAAAGTGTGTTGTTACTACTTGCCACGGTCCGCTTTTTGTCTAACTTTAATACTAATCCATCCATCCCAAGATGCCAAAACGTAAGAGTAAATTTCGTGATGAATATTCCAGCGAATGGACATTTATCAAACAAGGCAGAAGCTGTTTGGAAGCAAACTGTGGTGTATGTCATTGCACTTTCAGTAAATCATTTTCAAATGACTTTACTTTTGTTTTCCTCATAACCCATTAAAATCCTCGCTTTATGTTTTTAACTTATGTCTCTACATGTATATAATATATTGGGAGGCTTTGCCCCCTGCTCGCTTCGCTCGCCAACCCCCATGTTTGGTTTTCCTGATACACACTTTTAAGATTTTTTTTTTCTTTGAATTGTTGCAATTTCATTAGTTTCGCTTTTATTTCAGAACTTCTGTAAAAACAATATTTGGAATCTTTCGAGTCCCAATGTGCTTAATGAGGTCAGTGAGACGTGTTTAATGACTTTATACCAGGATAGGTTCCTCTGTTTGGAATTTCAGCACAGACAAAGCGATCTTCATCATCAGCAGTTAATACTTTTTTTTTTTGCAAAGTAACCAATAAACGCATGTGAGGTAAACTCCGTTTTTGAAATTCTCTTGACTTAAACTTCAAAGCCTTACAATATTTACATACTTCTGACATATCAGCTGTGTCCATATATTCGATCTCTATTCGCCTTTTCATTATTTCTCCGAGTAATAATTTCTCTTTCTTTGCGCTAATGCGATCTTTACTTTCTTTTTTTTTGACACTGTCGTTTTTTTCTGCTTTCATATTCTGTATCGTGCTCCGCATGTGTTTCGCAACGTTTTTTTTGAGTCTTTTGAATTCCAGTGTTCATTTTCTCTAACCTGCTGTGCATGTGTTTGGCCCCCTTGTTTTTTAACCTCTTTATGATGTTTTACTTTGTTTTCTACTCTTTGTCTTTTATTTCTGACCTCACTTTATCCTGCTTTTGTTTCAATGACACCTGGTCCGTGGTGATTATTTTCCCTTCTTTGAATAATAATTTCCATTTATTTGCGCTACTGCGATCTTTACTTTCTATTTTTTTATACTTTCTAATTTTCCTACTTTCATATTCTTTAACTTTCTCCACATGTGTATCGCGCCAACGTTTTTTTTTTTTGAGCCTTTCGAATTCCACTACTTTCATAATCTCTAACCTGCTCTGCATGTGTATAGCGCCAACGTCCCGATTGGACGTGCTTTTATTCTCCAATTCCACTTGTTCCGGGCTGATAATTACTTTCCTTATTTTCTGAATTTGCACCTACATTATTCTTTTTCTTTTTTGTCTCTCTAACGCTTTTGAGTCTCTTTTCTCCGCGCTGCTTTCTTCTTCTCTTAGTCGTCTACATTTCATTTATAACGTATTGTCCTTATACGCTTTATATGCGCTGAGAGCCCTGGATGTGTGTGTGCTCAAAGACAAAACACGACTGGGTGTGTTGTTGGCTGCCCGTGCTCTTATTTATTTGAAAGTAGGGCGTGTCTTGCAAGAATCTCATGTTCTACGTCATCGCGAGACGGTCCTGGGTCAATCTCTTGGCACAAAGTCTCATGTTTAAGTTCCCTGCAAGATGGTTCTGGGTCAATCTCTTGGCACAAAGTCTCATGTTTAAGTTCTCTGCGGGACGGTCCTGGGTCAATCTCTTGGCACAAAGTCTCATGTTTAAGTTCCCTGCAAGATGGTTCTGGGTCAATCTCTTGGCACAAAGTCTCATGTTTAAGTTCCCTGCGGGACGGTCCTGGGTCAATCTCTTGGCACAAAGTCTCATGTTTAAGGTCCCCATGAGACACTCCATGGCCTAATCTCTTTAGTCTCACGGGTCTTTTAAGTGTCTTCCGTGATCTTATAAGATCACGTCTTGTCGCCCTACTGTTTCTCTCCAGGATTTTTTTTTTTATAATAGAGAGATTGGTTAGGGTGTGTAGGGAGCATGTAGAAATTTATACATATATAGCAATGTAGAGAGAGATTTTAAGAGTGTCCCGTATTTCTAATTTTCTAATCTGGCAACCCTAGCCTACACGTAGTTTTTGCATGCTGTTCTTCTTGGGATTTCCTTCGACATTTGGTGAAGTGTGGTGACAGGACCGGACGGGGGGGTGTGGTATAGCGGGTCCACAGCTCTCGGCAAAGGCCGGTTTTAAATAAATAATCACCGGGCTCGCGGCTTAGCGAGGGGGCGTGGTAGTTGTGTTGCTGAAGCGGCTCTCAGGGTGATCTGCGGTGTGGGCGTTTCTCACCTAAGTGCACAGGTGAGAGATCGCCCACATCCGTGATTGTTCCTGGGGCTGCTAATTTGCCGCAGCAGCTATGCCCTCGATTATATAGAAGCGCGAGTCGGATGGGAAAAGAAAGAGAAAGACGAATGTTGCGGGAGAAAGCAGGAAGTGGAGAGAGGAAGCCGACGTGGGAGAGCGAACGAGCGAGAGCAGGCTCGAGTACGGCTGGACTGTGGGCCCTAGCGAGGTTTTTATCTAACACCTAGGGCAGTTGATGGTGGTCGCTCCCACTGAGCATTTTGAGAGGAGCGGGAGTGACTAGCGAGGGGAGTGACTCGCCGTGGAAGACGGAGGGAGTCGGGAGACTTGGGAGGATAATCTCCAGCGTGAGAGTCCCGGCCGTTGGAGAGAAGCTAAGTCTCGGGTCTGGGTTGAGTGCACGACCGAAGCCGGGGATCGGGAGGCTTCCAGACCGGTGCGTAATGAGAGAAAGAAGATCAGCTGCAGGTAGAGTGGCTCCCCCTGTTGCAAAGCCCGGATAGGGAGAAGCAGGGGAGTCACTAGATAGACGAACACACCGGGCTCTGTAAATGCTCTAAAGGACTGCTTCCAGTGTTGTGTTTTTTAACCTCGTTTTTAAAGATCGTTTTTCTATTTTAAGCTGGAGGGGTGATCGCACCCCAAGAAGACGCAGACACCCCTGGGACTACCCCTGAAACAGAGTCTACCTTCACATTGCTCCTTACCCTTCTCACTTGCGCTATAACACGTAATAAAGCTCTCGCGCGGTACTCCGCTTACTTAAAAGCCTTGTGCAGCGCCTGTCGGTTTTGGATTTGATTGTTTTGCGTTTATCTCTCTCTCTCTCTCTCTCTCTCTGACATTCTCTGCTCCTGGCGGAACTGTCATCTCTGACTTGTCGTGGAGCACGTTTAAGCTTTTGAAAAAGAAACAAATGTTTGTTTGCAGTGTTTGAATCAAATTCCTGTTTTCTACAACCTCCTGTATTTCGGTGCAAATCTGTGACCCAAGCGTGACACTATATTTTAACCTCCACATTTCGATTTTTATTGGATTATTTACTGAAGACTGCTTTTAAGACACTGCACTTGATTTAATTTGAACACTGTTTTGTTCTGTTTCAATAAAAGCACTTTGCGCTTTTTCACCATCCCCTTGCTATGTTGTTGCCTCGCTGCTTAGCTCATCTCGGTTATAACTATTGACGGTGATGAGTTTAAGGGCTCCTGAACAGCTAGACATGAACATGGACTCGAACCCGCATCGTCACAGGGGGTCGCACTGCTGCGTTCTTCATAAAGTCGGAGCCGGATGTCCCTTCAGTTATATTCAAAAGAATTTTTGAACGCTTGACCTAACATTTTATTTGTTCTTCTGACGGTTGATGTAATACAAATGTCGCATAAGCAACAAAAAAAAAAAAAAACCCTCAATGCATTCCAGAGGTCACATCCAGTAAAACAGCGTCACCCGTCTTATACAGGGAGATTCACTCAAAAGAGGTCCCGAATATTCTGTTAATAACTCTCGCTAGGACGAAGCAACGTGCGATGTGCTCCTCGGTATATGGAGCTTCGAACAAGCCGGGATGCCCCTGCGTCAGAGCGATTGAGGTGGGCGCCAGATGTTTAACCTCCTTTTGCAAATTTTGGGTGCCTACCACCCGTACCCCTTCACTCAGTCACTCGACTTCTCATCAGGATGTCGGTGTACGGTATCGAGCCTGCGCCGTCTTCATGGTGTGAACCTATTGGGTCACCGATCCGTTTAAATGATGTCAAAAATCAACTGGATGATCGAGAGTTAACAGAAGGTGGCTTTGTTTCCTGAAGAGGTATTAGCTCTCTTGGAAATGTGTTCTTTTAAAATTGTGGCATATTAAATAATTAAACAATATCATAATATACCAGAAACGTCGATATCCCTCCCATCGTGATTACGGCGGTACAAGAATCACATGAGAAACAATATCTTTTAGCTTACATTTACTGACGATTAACGCGGTTATAGACGGAGAGGCGCATGGTACAGACTAAAATCCAGGTGGGAATCTGGATCAACACAGTCAGCCATTTTCTCGTCACCACGCTGGGAGGTTTTTCTTCGAGCTTTGTCGATTCCGCCTCTAAAGGTCTGGCTGTTGTCCAAGCTTTTATAATGTCTTGCTTCACTTGCTGGTCCTTTCTGTCTCCAAACAAGGGCTGAATTCCTCCTCCACAAAATACAGAAATATCATAGTGCTTACATGCCGATTCTCATTCTCCCAATAAGGAAAGAAGATTTTGTGCTGATAGAGGACAGAAATACACTATCCTGTGTTTAAGCTGACTATACAAGCCTCCAGTTGTCTTTGGCTATCTAATCCAATGCTTGGCTAGCAATTCTAACTGCTGAGCCCCTGTGTGCCACAGTTAACATGCACATGTGAATAAAACTCATAACAGTATTGTCCAGATATAGTGACATAAAGAAAAATGTAGTATTACAGTCTTCCAGCAAGATGGAGCAACGTGTCACACGTCGGCAAGGAGCTTGTCAGAAATTTTCCTTATTTTCTGAATTTGCACCTAGATTATTCTTTTTCTTATTTGTCTCTCCAACGCTTTTGAGTCTCTTTTCTCCGCGCTGCTTTCTTCCTCTCTTAGTCGTCTACGTTTCATTTATAACGTGTTGTCCTTATACACTTTATATGCGCTGAGAGCCCTGGATGTGTGTGTGCTAAAAGCCCAAACACGACTGAGTGTGTTGGCTGCCCGTGCTGTTATTTATTTGTAAGTAGGGCGTGTCTTGCAAGAATCTCATGTTCTACGTCATCGCGAGACGGTCCTGGGTCAATCTCTTGGCACAAAGTCTCATGTTTAAGGTCCCCGCGAGACGCTCCATGGCCAATCTCTCTAGTCTCGTGCGTCTTTTAAGTGTCTTCGGTGATCTTCACGTGAACATCATGTCTTGTCGCCCCTACTGTTCTTCATGGTGTGAACCTGTTGGGTCACCAATCCGTTTAAATGATGTCAAAAAGCAACTGGATGATCGACAGTTAACAGAAGGTGACTTGCAGCAAGATGGAGCAACGTGTCACACGTCGGCAAGGAGCTTGTCAGAAATTGAGTCCTTCTTCGGTAACAGGGGCTTTGGCCACCACGGTCGCTGGATCTGACACCACCAGACTTCTTCCTCTGGGGTTTACTCAAAGGAAATGTCTAATCGGGAAAAAGCCTCGCACCGTGGAAGATTTGAAGGAAAATATCCGATGTGTAGAAATGTGTCTGGCAGAAAACGGAAACCACTTCCAGCATCGCATGTAATGCAATCGATTCCACATACGTCAAAGGTATAGAGCGAATTTTTGTGGTTCCGATTGCTTCATCCTAACGGGAGTTACAACAGAATATTTGGGGCCTCTTCTGAGTGAATCTTCCTGCCTACAGGGAAGCAACTTGTCCGAAATTAAGCTGCATTTTAGAAGTTCAGTCTGTCATTTTCTAACCCACTTATGGTGGGCGCTGGAGCCCAAGGCCATCTTGATAGCATCATAGGCCCCCCGGGGCAAAAGTAGCGCTCCTCCAGTCTTCCTTCTTCCTCCTGACTCTGCCCATTGAGTGGAGGGGATTGGAGTCCAATGACCTTCTCCCAGCAGCACTTCCTGGTGTGGCCAAACAGGGCCCAGAAAAGGTCCAGGCCCCCTCTTGATGCCCGTTAGCGATCCTGAATAAACTCTCTCTCCCCCAAGTCTTTCTGCACCAATGGCATCCCGGCCAGGTAAAGGCCCAGGCGGTCTCAAAACTCCATGTGATCCAAACCAAATGCCTCCATCAATTCAGGTTTCTGGAGTTGTGAGGGTACTCATAAGCAGAGAGGATAGAAAAGTTTTGGGCACCACGGACTGAGACAACGCCATTTCAGAGTGACGTTCACTGGCATCACCACATGGTACGGACAAGCAGCTTTACCATCTGGCGTGTGGTCTGCGACCATCAGGCTAACGTTAAAGTGACAGCTGAACAGCGGCTGCACTCCAACCGCCCAATCTTTTCGTCTTTTTCTATTTTTTAACAGCTAATGACCTCCATGAATCACCCAATTAAACGCTGTCATGTTAAACATTATTACCTGCATGATAAAAATGAGTTGCTTTATGCATATGGCATTTGGCTATTTAAATTCTCCAAACATGATCGCAGTGACAATCCGTTGACAAAATATAATTTTCTTTAGCAAGAAGGACTGCATTAATAGTTTAATTAGTACAGGCATCAACCTTGCAGGGATTTTTTTAATGACTTGGCCCACTTCTGTTATTTTTTTTTTCTTTCCTTCTATTCCCTGAGTATTCCATTGCAATGTCTAATTCCCGCAAGTTATTGATTATATTGTGCCATCCTTGGACGCAAACAGACATCATGCCTGGCAGGCAGTGTGGCCTTCTGTCTGAACCACATCTAGATATACAGGGTGAGCCCAAAAAGACGGACCACCTTTCAAAGGTTTATTCTACGAGACCAACTAAATGTTATGATGACACAAGAAAGGAGATCCAAAATAAATTTTGTTCGCCGTGTTTTAAAAACGATGTCTTCAAGGTGGCGGGCGTCATTAGCGATACACTCTCCGAGGCGATTACTGAACGCTCGCATGACTCGTTCGGCCATTTTAAGGGGAATAGCGGCGATTTTGTGGCGAATAGCATCCTTGAGGGCTTTGAGGTTTTGAGGTCGGTGTGTGTAGTCCTTCGACTTGAGAAGACATCACACGGAGCGAGATCAAGCGAACGTGAAGGCCACCCGACATCAGCTTCCCTGGAAGCATCTCTTGCATGAAGTCCCCCGGTTCTGCCGGTCATGCAAAGGGTAGATGCACAAAGAGGGCCGAACAACAAAACACAGGCTCGGCGCGGGGCTCATCTTTTCCCGTCGAATGTCGGTAACTTGCTTCAAAGAAAAAACGGGCAAGTCACAACACGTGCATTGTGGCAGCTCAAGTTGGCAAAAGTTTTTGTAGTGTTAATCGGAATTTTACCGATGAATTAATTAAACTTGTCGCCGATTCGTTAAATGCGTAAGTCAAGTTTTCTTCTACCTACAAAGAAATTTTCTTTAATTTTTTTTGACTTTAAGGAAATTGTGAACATTTTTAATTTTAAATACACTGTGTGGAAAGCATACCCCCGGACACAGACAGACCGACACCAGAATGTCCAAAACACACTTCTTTTATTTTCTTTTACAGCACCACAATGCCTTCTTTCACCAACTCTCTTCCTTTCTCTTCCTTTTCTCTTCTTCTTCTTTCTCTCTCTTCTCTTGACCTCCTGTCCCCTCCTCACAAGCTTCGTCTCCTTCCTCCCAACTCTGGCTCCTCTACTGGAGGGAGGCGGCCCCTTTTATCATTTCCCGGATGAGCCTCAGGTGCTCCCCCCTGACGTCACTTCCTGATGTGGCGGAAGTGTCAGGAGAGCACCTGGAAGCACTCCGGGTGCCCCTGGAATTACTTCTGGCAGCACTTCCTGGTGTGGCAGAAGTGCTGCCATCCAGGATTCCCCAATTGTCCGGGAGCCCCCTGGTGGTGGCCACGTCCTTCCATAATGGTGAGCGTCCCAGCTCCGTTCCCGTGGCCCCCAAACAGACTCGGGCGGCTGCTCTCTCGTGGCGGAGGAGAAGTATCGTCCAACTTGGGGACTGTCCAGGCGTCCCGGCCGGGCAGTGTCCCCACTAATCTGTGACAACTGGTTTAGAAAACGAGTGAAGGTATTATAGGGTGAGGGGGCGGCTGAAATTAAATGGCACAATGGCGGCTTCAACTTTAGAACCAGGCCTGCTTGCATGGATCTCCACGCCGTATGAACTGTTGCTCCATCCTGTTCAAATCAGGCATCCACTGCATCCATTTGTTCTGGTTGGGGCCTCAACAAGTAATCCAGCATTTTAATGTAACGTTCTGAAGTGATGGTGACCGTCGCTCCCCCTTCCTCAAAAAAGTAAAGGCCTTCAATGCCAGATTTTGCAATGGTGGACCAAACTGTAACCCGCTCACTGTGCAGGGGTCCCTGATGAAGTTCATGAGGGTTGGTTTCAGCCCAATAGGAAAAGTTTTGCTTATTTACGCAACCATTCAAACGGAAATGTGCCTCGTCGCTACACATGACGATGGCATCTCGATGAACGGTTTGCAGAATGTTGCCGCACAACTCTCTACGGCTCTTCCAGTCTCTCTCAGTGAGTTCCTGCACCACCGTCATTTGGTATGGATGGAAATTAAGGTCCTCATGAAGAATCAATGACGTGTTGGAAATGCCTGAGGCAGAAGTGCGCTGAACGTCTAGGAGACTGCAAAATTGATGCCCTAGCACCTTGGATGTTTTCAGGCGTTCGTACAGTTCGAGGACGGCCTGGAGATTTGCTGTTCAAAGTTGTACCCGTCTGTCTAAATTTAGTCACCCACTGAAGAATTGTTTTCTCATTTGGGACGTCACCGTCAGGAGGAATGCTGAAGTACGTTCAGAAGGAATGAAGAAAGGCATCGAGAAGCACAAAGATAGGGGGATGTAAGGCATATTCGGTGAACAGAGGTTTGTAAATGCAAAATGCCCGTTTGAGTAAATGGCCGAAACTCTTTGAAAATCATTGATGAGCTTCCAGTAAGCTGACGATGTTGCCGGCGTAGCTCCTCCCCCTAGAAAGCCTTCACAAGCCCGTTGAATCATTCACACTCAGCCTGTTCTTATATATAAACGTCTACACGTGGAAGTGTGTCTGTCTGTCTGTCTGCCCGGCCCGGAAGTGCGAGCATGAAGCTCAAAGAAATCGACTCTGTCACCAAAGTGAAACTGGCTTAGCCGATGATAGACAACGGAGGCGAGCACATCAGCAAAACAAAACCTCCAAGGAAAGAGAACCTCGCTTAGCTGCTAATGCACAACCGATGTGATTGATTGATTGATTGATTGAAGTGCCAGAATCCATGGTTTCTAGTAGCTTGGGCTCTTTACAGCGCGGGCTTACACAGCTAGTATATACAGGGTGGTCCAGATCTAATTATGCAGATCCAGATCGTCTGAATGACTTTGATTTATGCAGGGACGATTCCAGTTTGGCGCAAAGATGATTCTTCATGTCGTCAGTTCGCACATTTCTCGATGGTCCGGGAATTTTTGGGTGATTTCCTATGTAATAAACTTAATAAGTTAAAGCGTAATGAAAATTGCATACCGTATATCTTCCAATAGTAGCCCCGGCGTTTATTCAAAAAATTATTCGGACAGCCCGGCGTTTAAAAGAGACCGGCTATTATTCGCCTCGCAAACGGAATGGTGATGGGTAAACGGGATTCATCTGGCAGTAAAATACGGTATGGTGCCGTATTTATGGTCACAAAATGTAGGCAACAACACCGGATGAACATTTCAGGATTTAATGAAATTATCAGTACAGCAGTACAGTCTTATTAAAGCAATATACAGAACGGTACTACCATAAGCATGAAAAACAGGTACGGTAGACGTCAACTTTCTTGCTAATGATGCCACCAGCACTGGCCTGCACCGGTCCGAATTTCGCACGAAAGCGCTCATCAGCCCGACAAGTCCCCTGCGGAACATAAGGAAATGCAATAAGCTCCAAACTCACGCATATACGTATACATTACGACATGAGACAGGATAAGATACAATAAAGTACAGTACATCTACTCGTCGTCTGAATAGGTAATGATTGCTTCGTTATTTGCGAGTTCTTCTTCATCTTTCTCTTCTTGTGATGGCAATACAGGTACTCCCATTGCTTGTTGTCGCGCAGTAATCAGTTTTATCAGGATTAACGTGTCGAAGATGGCATTTTCATGTTCTTCCCGCCTCCTCTGCCCTCCCTGTGGGGTTATGATTGACGTGGAGACGAAAGGGCAAAATGTACACAAAGAAATTTCTTTTTGACTTTCTCACTTCCTCGATAGCATCCGACGACAAAACATTTTTGACACGAAAAGGTACTTACCGTATGATTCACTGCAGGAGGGCGGTAGCCCAGGTGGTACGAAAAGAGGATTAGCGTACGAAAAAGGCGGTGGGTCATTGGAGATCGGCGTTTACTACAGACCGGCGCTTAAAGGAGACCGGCTACTATTAGAGACCGGCGTCTATTTGTCGCGACATCTCTTCAAACACTGCGTTTATTGGAAACGGGCGTCAATAAGAAGCCGGCCACTACAAGAAGATATACGGTAATTAGATCTGGACCACCCTATATATAAATATATATATATAGTCACAAGAACGAGACATAAACAGATAAAGGTTTAGGGCAGCCTCCCGTATAATATGGTATCCTGGCTGCAAAGTCGTTTTTTATCAAATACACAGCACTGATGTGCATACAACTGAGTCCAGAACGAGACTGAGGGAAAAGGGAAAAAAGGGCAGACTTTTAAAGGGGAAGACAGGAAGTGAGGTCATAAGGATCAGGCCCATGTTCTTCAATCATTGGTTCGAGCCCGGACGTGACATCACAGGGGCCAGAGCCGGCAAGGTCTCCTTTCATTGGCTCAGTCCCGGAAGTGACATCAAGAGAGCCAGGTGGAATCTCCCGGGAAGTGTCTACAGGAAAAGGAGAAAAAGAGTCAGTGCACTCTGCCACATCCCGGCATGCCTCAGAACTGCCTTCACTCAAGCCCTTTAGCTGCCTCCCATGCGCACGTGTGTGACAATATATACACCACCCGGGTGTCCATCACAAAAGCAAAGTCGTCTTTCCAAATAAATGAAGGTTTAATTTGAAATACCTCCAAAAAAGTATTATATAAAGCACAAAAACACTGGTCTTTCTCTCTCTCTCTACAATATACTCTCTCTCACCACCACACTGCCCTCCTCCAGTCGAGTGTCGCCTCTCTACCACCCAGCTCCAACTCTGAATAAGGGAGTGCGGTCCCTTTTATTACAGACCCAGGAGTACTTCCGATGCCAGGACGATTGCCCAATGGAAGTACTTCTGGGTCACACGGAAGTCCATTATTTGAGTAGGGAGCTTGTTTCCCTGGAACGTCCATTTGCAGCACCCTGTGACCCCAGCAGGGCTTCCCTGCCAGACTTCATTTCCCGGCATGCCCTGCTGGCTTCCCATTGGGTGTGGATATTCAGGACTGCTGCCATCTAGCGTGCTGGAGGAATAACACTTCCCTAGTGATATCTCTACTTTTATAGTGGCTGTCTGTCCATCTCTTCCTTCCAGGTCTGCTTCCTTTCCTGGCTGGAATGTCCATCCAGCCTGTGCGGCATCTACAAAATATATATATACATATATATAAATATATATATATATATATAGAATAGAAATCATTTCATAACATATGTCCGTGATGCAATCTGGGTCATGAGCCATAGTTTAAAGAACACTGCTTTAGTGTGTACTAAGAAGGGCAGTACACAAAGTGACTGAACAGTGACAGTCATAGTAAGTGGGTCTGTTTGCAGTTAATGATAATAATAATAATAATAATAATTCTTTCTGTCTATATAGTAGTTTTCTCACTTCTCAATGGGCTTCAGTAAGTGTGGAGCCACTTCAACCACAACTAATGTGTAGTATCCACCTTGATGATGTGATGGCAGCCATTTTTGTGCCAGTATGCTCACCATACATTAGTTGTCAGGTAGTGAAGCGGTAAGCGGTGTGAGAGAGAGAGAGAGAGACAATTAAAGACATGGGATGATTAGGGGGACCAGAATGACTAATACATGGTGGAAAATTTAGCGCCGGTCATCGGGATACACCCTACTCCTTATGAAGGATGTTCAGGGATCACAGAAAGTCAGGTCCTTGGTTCTTATGTCTCATCTGAAGGATGGCACCAATTTTACAGTACAGCGTCCCCAGCACTGCATTGGGATCCACCTTTAGACCACAGGGTAAGCGCCCCCTGCTGGCCTCACCAACACCTCTTTCCTAGATGGTCTCTGTTTGATGGTACAGGCCAGGCCCAAACGTGCTTAGCTTCAGGTGGATAACCTCTTCTTAAGTACATGTGGTATGGCTGACTTGTAGTCACACTTTATAAGAGGAGAATTTGCCAGAATCTGATACTGTTATGATCAGGGGTCCCAAAAATAGCAAACATGGGTGTGAGGCCTTCAAAAAGGACCATAAATGTGAGGCTGTAAACTAAGCAGCCGACCCCAAGGGACTGTAATGAGGATGACGTTTTCAGTTTTAAGTTTTTTCACCCTGTGTTATTTTAGGACTGTTGTAGATGTTGCTTTTAAGTGAATGACGTGATTCCCCCCCCCCCCCTTAAAGTTTCAGATACTGCGGCCCTCCAGGATTAGAGTTGGGACCCCCCCCCCC
>JANRMT010062824.1:176530-187222 GCA_026402145.1 Polypterus bichir lapradei | reverse complement strand
GGGCCCCCCCCCCCCCCACACACACACACCTCAGGGGCTCCACCCACAAAGCCAAAGCACAGGGCATTTAAAGGAATGAGTACATAATTACAAACTTCACAGAAGATAGGGTTAGGATTAGGGTGGGGGATATGGCCAGGACTGGCATGCACTGGCACACTTATTTCCAAAATTAAAAAATTCTTAAAGCGACACACACCCTGTACTTTCAAGTGATTAAAAACACTATTAAATCCTGCTAAAATGTCCTAAATCAATAATTTATATGTCCTTATAAAATTCCATTCATTATGTACTTAAAATTATGACTCAAAAGGAGGGTTTTTAAAAAAATAGTGCTAGACTGCCTATTGGTCAAATATAAAATCACAATAAAATTGAAATAAATAAGAACTTAAATTTATCTAAATCTAAAATTTTAACAGGACATACAAAACAGGATACTAAAGTGTTAAAATTGTTCAAGAATAAGTTAATTTGGGCACTAAAAAGGGGGGCACATAAATAATGATTAAAATTAGAAATCCCGGAGTACTCATAATTTTTTGGAGATATTTCAGGTCTTTCACATTAAATTAGGGTTAAAATTCTTTTAAAATTAGGATTTAAAACTAATCAGGTATAATTTTTTCGATTAGGGGTGGGAATGGGGGGCTGGGGATAAAAAAATATTTCTAAAGGGTTTAAATTTTAACCTCAGGGCCCTGGGGTGAGGTTACTGCGTAAACTCAAATTCTACAGATTTTAAGGTTAGGGATGGGGATTAAAAAAATAACTAAACATTTCAACTAAAAATGGTTCAATTTTAACCTCAGGGCCCTGGGTTAGGGTTAGGGTTACTACTACATACTACATACTGCTACTACATAGAGTAGCAGTTACGTGAACAGTGATCATTCATTCATAAATATGGATCCAAAGGAGTTGCACATTTCTTTTGCTGAGTTCTAGACTGCTGTCAACAACGTCCACGATCCTTGGAAATGCGTCAGCTGAGCCACTGCTAGTCGCACTGATCCTAGGATACCACACCTTGGTAAGCATTTGCCAGGCTGTCAGGATCGATCAAAGTTTCAAGAAAAGTTTCATCTCTGAACCTACCCTGGAATTTCATTAAGTGTGCAGCAGAAATGTTGAGCGTCAAAGCAGATCAGAATGTTTGCTGGGTGAGATCTGTTTTCGGATTGCCGGAGAATTTGAACGTTTAAGTACGCAAGTGCCCGACTGTGTTGCTTTTGTCGTCTGTTAAAAAAAAAAAAAGAAAAAAAGAAACGCCTCCCTGTTGAAAGAGCAGCAAAGATGATTAAGTAAGTCAGCTGAATGACTCATGCAGGCAATTAGCTTCTGGGGCTAATTGCCTGCCTTATATTATTGGAAGGACGTTATAAATGAGAACTCGTTTTTGTGGTCAGAGTTTAAGGAGAAACTGAAGAGAAGGTGAAAAGAGAAGCCTTACGACAGACTAAGCTGCCTCTGCGTGTGAGGTTAAATAAAAAAAAATAAAAATGCTGCGGCTTCAGTTGTTTTATACCCCTCAGTGAGAGACGGGAAACAGCAAGAGTGAATGGGAAGGTTTACAGGATGGTAGAGAGACCAGCTACGTTATATGGGCTGGAGATGGTGGCACAGGAGACAGAGCTGGAGGTGGCAGAGTTAAAGATGCTAAGATTTGCATTGGGTGTGACGAGGATGGACAGGATTAGAAATGAGGACATTAGAGGGTCAGCTCAGGTGGGAGACAAAGTCAGAGAGGTGAGATTGACAGACAAGATTAGACAGGAGTCCCCATGGACTGTGATGTTTGCTGATGACATTGTGATCTGTAGCGAGAGTAGGGAGCAGGTCGAGGAGACCCTGGAGAGGTGGAGATCTGCTCTGGAGAGGAGAGGAATGAGGATCAGTAGGACCACCGAGACAGAATACGTGTGTGTGAATGAGAGGGAGGTCAGTGGAATGGTGAGGATGCAGGGAGTAGAGTTGGTGAAGGTGGAGGAGTTTAAATACTTGGGATCAACAGTACAGAGTAATGAAGAGTGTGGAAGACAGGTGAAGAAGAGAGTGCAGGCAGGGTGGAGAAGAGTGTCAGAAGTGATTGGTGACAGACGGGTATCAGCAAGAGTGAAAGGGAAGGTCTACAGGACGGTAATGAGACCAGCTATGTTATATGGGCTGGAGACGGTGGCACTGAACAAAAAGAACGAGACAGAGCTGAAGTCGGCAGAGTTAAAGATGACAAGATTTGCATTGGGTGAGACGAGGATGGACAGGATTAGAAATGAGGGTCTGCTCAGAAGGGACGGTTTGGTGGCAAAGTCAAAGAGACGAGATTGTGTTGGTTTGGACATGTGCAGAGGAGAGGTGCTGAGTATATTGGGAGAAGGGTACTAAGGATAGAGCTGCCAGGGAAGAGGAAAAGAGGAAGGCCTAAGAGATGTGGTGAGAGAGGACATGCAGGTGGTGGGGGTGACAGAACAAGATGATGAGGACAGGAAGAGATGGAAATCCGAAAGAAGAAGACCGACACGCAGTTTCCGCATACCATGAATGTTACATAGCACAACCTGTTTTTTTTTCTTTAGCAGGAGAACTTTTTCTCAGCACTCTACACGATCATGTTTTTGACATTTTACAAACATCGAACTGATGGCTGAAATGTTTTCCTAAACATTAACACAGCAGCCACAGTTTGCCGCTTGTAAACACGCTTAACAGCTACACGCCCTGACGCGGCCGAATCCCATGTATGGGTAGCGGACTGTGAACGCACAGGCGATGACGATGCAGCGAGATCTCCTCAGCCTGCTCCTCATCTCTACGACGCGCTCACGGTGCTCATCAACCCTCCAGGAAAGTGTGGCCCACGGGCGGCCTGATCTTGGGGCTTTAGTGTTAGGCTGTGAACCACAAGTCTGTCGGGCCAAACCTCATCAGAGACTCAGTGCTTCAATTCAGGGATTTGTCCGTCACTGTGAGCGTAGCTGGCTTACAATTTCATAGAAACGACTAACTGAAGTAGTAGGGTGCTGTACCGTGTTAGCCATTATGATCGGGGTGACAGAGCAAGATACCCCTGGCGACCCCTAATGGGAGCAGCCGAAAGAAGAAGAAGATCAGGGTAAATGCTCTTGGGTGGGGGGGGGGGGTTTAGAACGACCCTAACCTTTTTATTTAATTTCTAAGTGATTGTTGTTTCCATTTTTGTTTCTTCTCTTGGCACCTCATTTTCTATTGACTGTCTATTTCACACTCGAAGGAACAACACAGGAACAGCTAAACATACGAGATATTCTCAACATTTATAGTTTCTTCGTTTTTTGTAAAATAAACCCAGATGGACGTTTGGACGGTATCCATGGTGTTCGAGTTTCCTTCTGTATTGGGCTTTGTTTCTTTAAAGGTACTGAGATGTCCACATCCTCCAATTGTTTGTCCAGATCCGGATGTCCGGATCTCAATGAAGAATGTTTTGCATTAATTTGTTTACATTTTTGGAATATTATTTATGGCTAAAGTATTTTCAGGATATCGTTAGAAAATGGTTCGTTTTACAGAAATTCGGTTATTTTCATTGACATGAATTCAATCGAAATTTTTAAAGTGTCATAGAACAGGGGGTCTCCAACTCCAGTCCTGGAGGACCCACAGTGGCTGCAGGTTTTCATTCCAACCCTTTTCTTAATTAGTGACCTGTTTTGGCTGCTAATTAACTTCTTTAATTGACTTCTTTTCTAAGATTTGTTTCCCTGAATTTCTTCATTGTTCCTCTGAATTGCTTCATTTCTTTCCTTAGATAGATAGATAGATAGATAGATAGATAGATAGATAGATAGATAGATAGATAGATACTTTATTAATCCCAAGGGGAAATTCACACCCAATGGCACCCAAACAGAAATGAAACGTGAAGTGAGGGAGCCAACAGAAGACCAACTAAGCCAGGGCCTCAGACTCCAACTAATTTCACTCCAACCACTTGCTTGAGTCTCGTCACTAATTCAACCCGTTCTTTAATTCCATGGCTTCTTGCTGCCACAGCAGACTTTTCCAACACTTTTGAGGTTCTGTTTTTTTACTAAGAACACCATCAAGATGTTTTGGTGGCCTGAGCAGATCAGACTTATCTGAGACCTTCGTCTTTTCTTTGTTTTCAGATACTGTGGTGAGCTGGTCATGTGGCGGCTCATTTTGGGTCTCATTATTGTTTGACTGATAATTAAAGAGGGCAGCACGGTGGCGCAGTGGTAACGCCGCTGCCTCGCAGTAAGTCATGGGTGTCAAACTCCAGGCCTGGAGGGCCGTAGTGGGTGCAGGTTTTCTTTCTAACCCTTTTCCTAATCAGTGTCCAGTTTTCACTGCTAATTAACTTCTTTTCCCTCTATTTTAATAGCCCTGTTTTTAAGGATTAAGTCTTCTGAATTGATTCTTTCCTTCATAAAATGGCAGCCAAACAGAAATGAGACGTGAAACGAGCCAACAGATGACCAGCTAAATTGGGGCTTCAAACTCTAACCAGTTCCTTAATGAGAAGCTGATTCTTGCTGTTAATTAAATCCGTTATTCAATTCCATGGCTTGTTGCTGCTCTCTTTTTGCCACAGCAGACATTTCCAAAACTGTTGATATTCTGTAATTTTCTAAGAACTAACTAAAATGTGTTGGTAAATCTGAGGGATCAACCTTACTGAGACCTTCATCTTTATTTTCAGAATTTGTCTGATGGGTACAGGTGAGCTGGTCACGTCCTGCTTGTTTTATGTCTCATTACTGTCCGGCTGCTAATTAAGGAAAAAACGAGTAAGGGGCCTGAGTCAAGCTAATTAAAGCTAAGGCTAAAGAAGTTAATTAGCATCAAAAAGTGCTCACTAATTAAGAAGATGGTTAGAATGAAAACCTGTAGCCACTGTGGCCCTCCAGGACTGGAGTTCGACACCCCTGCAGCAAGGAGACCTGAGTTCGCTTGAAGGGTCCTCCCTGCGTGGAGTTTGCATGTTCTCCTCATGTTGGCGTGGGTTTCCTCCCACAGTCCAAAGACATGCAAGTTGGGTAACTGGCATTCCTAAATTGTCCCTCGTGTGAGCTTGGTGTGTGCCCTGTGGTGGTGGTGGTGGTGTCCTGCCCGGGGTTTGTTCCTGCCTTGCACCCTCTGCTGGCTGGGATTGGCTCCAGCAGACCCCCGTGACCCTGTAGTTAGGATATAGCGGATAATGGATGGATGGATGTAACTTCAAATTACCAACCAAACAAAAACAGTAGGGCAGCACGGTGGCGCAGTGGTAGTGCTGCTACCTCTCAGTAAGGAGACCAGGGTTTACTTTCCAGGTCCTCCCTGCGTGGAGTTTGCATGTTCTCCCTGTGTCTGCGTGGGTTTCCTCCGGGTGCAGGTTAGGTGCATTGGCGATCCTAAATTGTCCTTGGTGTGTGGGTATTTGTGTGTGTTTGTGTGCCCTGCAGTGGGCTGGCACCCTGCCCAGGGTTTGTTCCTGCCTTGTGCCCTGAGTTGGCTGGGATTGGCTCCAGCAGACCCCCGTGACCTCGTATTAGGATGTAGCAGATTGGACAATGACTGATAACACTATGTAACACAATTTTTGTTCCTGGCTTCCAAGAGTTATATTTCAACTGCTTATGTCTAAAGCCTATGGAAAAACGACTACATTCAGCACAAACTTTGATTTTATGACCACAGCCCAGAAAATTTCGTATTTATAGTGACAAAACAAGGGAATTTTTATCTTTTCATTCATGCAGTCTGATAAAGAACAACACTTGCATGGTAAATAGACAAAGACAGTCAAAACCACTCAAAAAGGTTCAGAAATGAGTAGGTTTTCTAGATTTGCGACTGTACTGCAAATCGCTTTCTCGAAGAAGCCTTCAATGCCCCATCAAGTTTTCGTTATACTGTCCTTGGTAACGACGTTCAAAGTCCAGTATATCCTGATGAAAGCGCTCGCCTTGCTCCTCTGAGTAAGCTCCCATGTTCTCCTTGAATTTGTTAAGATGAGCGTCAAGGATGTGGACTTTGAGAGACATTCTGCATCCCATTTTGGCGTAATTCTTTATGAGAGTCCGAACCAACTGCACATAGTTTTCAGCCTTGTGATTACCCAGGAAGCCGTGAACCACTGCAACGAAACTGTTCCAAGCCGTTTTCTCCGTCCTGTTCAGCAGCTTGGCGAATTGGTAGGATCCACCATGCAGAAGTACCAGTTGCTTGAGTGGTCAGTCGGTTGCCGCCAAATTCGCGGGATAGCAAACTTCATGGCTCTCTTTTCTGCCCTGTACCAACCTTCAAGAGTTTTCTTGCAATATTCGCATGTGAAATGAGGTGCCCAGGGCTTGTCTTGATTCCCGACAGGCATGCCGAAGTATGCCTTGTAGGCCTCGCACATCTTACGACATGCTTTCACGGAATACTTTCTCGCTCTTGTCTTTATAAATTGTCCACAGACGTAGCAAATGCATCTGCTGGGTGCAAGCAACCTCTTGATGCCATCTAAATCAAATCAAAAAAAATAACATAAACCGAAATGTTGGTTCGAGTCACCTGTGCTTTTATACTTGTATGACTACTATTGGACAGTCCGAGAACGTTCTAGAAAGTTCTAAAAGTTTCTTGAAAGTTCTAGATAATTCTGGAAAATTCTAGAAACTTCTGGACAATTCTAACAGTTCAAGAATATTCTAGAAGACTACTCAGTATTGAATGCGAATCGAGAATTTTCTCGAAAACAGACAGATTTCAAAATATCATTGTCCTGATCACAAAAGCAAAGTTTTTGAGGAACAACAGCTATTTTCTATTTTTTTTTAGGCATAACTGGTTAGGAAAACACACTTTGTACCTAGGAACAAAATAAAAATTTGTTACATAGTGTAATTAAGGAAAAAGAAACAACTAAGGCATTCTAACATTCTAACCCTTTTCTTAATTAGGGAGCCTGTTTTTGCTGCTAATTAGCATTAATTTTAATTGACTTATTTTTTAAGATTTATTCCCCTGAATTTCTTAATCATTCCTCTGAATCGTTTCATTTCTTTCCTTAAATGACACCCAAACAGAAGTGAAATGTCGAAGACCAACTAAGTGAGGGCCTCAAATTCCACCCAATTTCACACCAACCAGTTGCTCAATGAGGCGCTGTGTCTTGTCGTTAATTAACGCCATTCTTTAATGCCATGGCTTGTCGCTGCTCTCATTATGCAATTGCAGACATTTACGAAATTGTTGATTTTCGCTTTTCTAAGAGCACTGCTAAAATGTTTTGGGGGCCTGAGCAGATCAGCATTCCTGAGAAGACTCAGACCCCTTCATTGTTTCTTTTTCCTTAATTAGCAGCTAAACAATAATGAGATACAAAGTGAGCCAAAACAACTGGTGTCCACCATAGAAGATCTGAAAATAAAGAAAGGTGAAGGTCTCAGGCATGCTGGTTTGACTTTGTGTTGGTCACGGGGTCCTGAATGGGGCACATTACAGTGGAACCTCGGGTCACGACCATAATTCGTTCCAAAACTCTGGTCGTAACCCGATTTGGTTGTGAACCAAAGTAATTTCCCCCATAGAATTTTATGTAAATACAATTAATCCATTCCAGACCATATGAACTGTATGTAAATATATTTTTTTAAAGATTTTTAAGCACAAATGTAGTTAAGTATACCATAGAATGCCCAGCGTAATAGTAAACTGAATGTAAAAACATTGAATAACACTGAGAAAACCTTGAACAATAGAGAAAACGAAAGCTGCAAGAGTTCGTGATATAGCGCTACGAACCGCTCGCTAAAAACACTTTTTTTAATGAGTTTTAAGCACAGGGAAAAAAATTAACATTTGAAAAATCCGTAATTTAATAAACCACCAATTAAAGTAACATTGTAACAATGCACACTATGAACCGATCGCTATAAACAGAAGTGAAATGGAAGTTAAAATCCAATAGAAAAAAGTCTTCATTAAATAAAACAAGGTTAAAACAATGCTCGAAGCAGTCTCTTTAAAAACAAGCCCAGTGCATTCTTTAACTGCCTTCTTGGCCTTATGCATCCAGCCCTCTCTCTCTCTCGCGTGCGCACGTGTGTGTGTGTCTCTCTCTCTCTTGTGTGTGTTGCTCTCTCGCTCTCTCTCGCTCGCTGCACAGTGAATGCACAGGGAGAGTCTGAACACGTGCGGAAATCATCGGCGCGCACAAACTGAAAGGGAAACTGGCTGGTTTGTATACCGAGTGTGTGGTCGTGAACAGATGCAAAAGTTTGGTGAACGTTTTGGTTGTAAACCGATTTGTACGTGTTCCGAGACATTCATGAACCGAGGTTCCACTGTACCTGCATTGCGAGGGAGTGTCAGTTATTTCACTACGACTATGTGGCACCATTACCCGAAAGTGATCCGGCTCACAGGGCCCTCATTGTTGTGGACCCAAGTGACTGGACTAGGCCAAGGGGTCGCCCACATAACATCTGGCCCATCATTTCTGAAGGGTGGGACTGGACCGCGTGTCTGCCTGGGGGGTTCCCAACCAGGATCCCAAGCTGTTTCCTCATTTGGTGGCTCCCCAACCTGACCTGGCTGGTCCTTCACAGCGAGTTCACTTATAGCCCATGAGAACGCTCGTTTAAGCCAGGCTAGCGCAGACTTCCAGTTACACTTAGGTTACATTGTTTGCAGGATTTATAATTTGGTTTCTTTGGCCTTTTTTGGGTCATTGCTTCAGCCACCCGGTCATAACCACCTGAAAGAAGCTCAGGGCTTGAGCACCAATTAAACGATATTGCCAATATCCTTATGGGCCAATCACATTTAAGTTTTAGGGTGGAGCTATGAGCGAACCCTGTAGAGCCATGTAATTACATAACTGTTGGAATTCCTAGTGCTCTTTCGAGTCTTTTGTCTGATCATCTATAACTGACACACATTACCTGCTATTGTATGTAAGATGGAACTTGCACTTAAAATATCTGTTAATGGAAATATTGGCAAAAAATGCATCCTGCTTTTTACTTCTTTAAAGAAAATACATTTCATACTTGTTAATAAAATCACATTGATGCAAAATTACTGCACTTAGAATTACAAAACCACAGATAATTTAAAGAAGAATGAAGCACAGATATGCTTTATGTCCATAAATATGCAGACAGCCCTTCTGAAGGTGGATGGATGGATGGATGGGTGGTTTTTTTTAAACTCCAATCTTAATTGCTGTAGCTTGTGACTCCTTTAGAGTTCTCATAGTTTTATTGCTGGTCTACCTCAGTCGTTGTCTTCTTGCATGATCGTTCAGTTTTTGTGGAGGGTCCGCACTAAGCAGATTTTCATCTGTGTCATATTCTTTCCATTTCTTAATCATTGATTTAATTGGAGATTCAGTAATTTGAAGATTTGCTTGTCTCCATCCATTGATCTCTTCAATTTATGGAGTTGGCTGAAGTCTTCTTTGGTCTTCATTCTGTAGGTTCAGCCAACACTCCGACTCACCACTAGTTGGCCATGTCACATTCAGGGGGCATTTCATTTGTATGGCAATCAACTGAAACCCCAGACAGGTGACCACCATTGAACTTATTCTGTGCCTTCTGTCATCGATTGAGGAAACATGTAGTCCACAAAGCGAAATGTTAGGGCACCAACCGGATTGCTTCTTTTAATATATGCAATGTCCCCATCATAAACAGGTGCCTGAGGGCATGTAAAGGTGCAGCAAAATTAAAGAGCAGAAAAACAAATAGACTCCGTCAAGTGGTCAATATTTGAACAGGAGCTTCGTTCAGCACTTGACTCACTCCAGAATGAGACAACCCATGAAGGGGTGGGGGGGGGGGCGTCTGGGCTTTAGAGTGTCCCAAGCAGAGGGGGCGGAGCCAGTTGCCTTCATTGGGCAGTTCCTCAGGGCTGTGGGAGAAAGAAGATATTGTCAGCGACAGTGCCACCTTGTGTCCGGGAGTGGTAGGGCTTAACTTTGATGAGCCCAGGAGTGTATAATGTGACACTTTTTACCCCATTTCTCTGCTCCATTGATGATTTAGATGTGTCACATTAAAGGGGGTGAATATTAATGAGATCAGTTAGTGCGTGTTTTATATTTGTAGTCAATTTACACCTCATATCCTAGGTCTGTTTTCACTTTGAAATTAAAAAGTCTTTTTTTGTTGATCAGTGTCAAGCCATCTATCATATAGCGCATTTCCTATCTATCTATCTATCTATCTATCTATCTATCTATCTATCTATCTATCTATCTATTATATAGTGCCTTTCTTATCTATCTATCTATCTATCTATCTATCTATCTATCTATCTATCTATCTATCATATAGTGCCTTTCTTATCTATCTATCTATCTATCTATCTATCTATCTATCTATCTATCTATCTATCTATCTATCTATTGTATAGTGCCTTTCCTATCTGTCTACCTGTTATATAGGGCAGAGTGGTGGCTCTGAGGTTAGGGATCTGCACTGGCAATCGGAATCTGTTGGGCCCTTGAGCAAGACCCTTAACCAGTAATTGCTGAGCACTTTGAGTAGTGAGAAAAGCGCTATATAAATGCAAAGAATTATTATTATTATTTTATTATTATATAGTGCCTTTCATATCTATCTATTTATTATACATTGCTTTTCATATCTATTGATCTATTATATAGTGGCTTTCACATCTATCTATCTATCTATCTATCTATCTATC
>JANRMT010062824.1:149796-166484 GCA_026402145.1 Polypterus bichir lapradei | reverse complement strand
TTTAGACCTCCCTGACTTTCTCGTATATGAAGTATTAGGAAAGTATTAGAATCGTTCAAAAATTTCATGTCGAGATTTTGATGAATCTCAACATTTTAGGCCGCCCTGACTCCATCCATCCATTATCCAACCCGCTATATCCTAACTACAGGGTCACGGGGGGGTCTGCTGGTGCCAGTCCCAGCCAACACAGGGCGCAAGGCAGGAAACAAACCCTGGGCAGGGCGCCAGCACACTACAGGACTCCAAAATACCATTTTTGTAATTATGTCTGGGGGTCTCTGTGTGTTTGTGTGCGTTTAAACACGATAACTTGAGTTCGCTTTCACTTCGGTCAACCAAATTTTACATACAAGTATTTGAAGCACATTCTTCATTTATAAAAATGTAACAGACGATTACATCTGAAATTGAACCTTCCGATTCTAAAATGTCACAATTGGTCAACACGGCCTTACGGTTGCGAGTTATTGGACGTCGAAATCAGATGCCCTTTGCAGGATAAACCCGTTCGAGATGTGGAACTTTCGGCTCACTCAACGAGAGAATCACTTATGAAGAGGTTCTACTTAACTTAGAGGTGGAAAAATATAAGAGAACGGCATACTTTGGACACATGGAAAGATGCGGAATGTGTAAACTATTACAATGCATTATAGAAGGAAGGATTGAAGTGGAAGGAGAAGAACGTGCTGAATGAGTAATGCGAGGACCTGACAGAGAACAACTAACAGACACAGCGAGAGACAGATGGAGACACACCATACTATTAGCCAACCTCAGTCTCTGAGAGACTGGACCTCTCGGGGGACCGTTCTATTTCCCGAGGCTATCATTTTATTTTTTCGTTGCTTTGTGTACCCAAATGGGTTCAGGACTTACCTGAGACTTTCTTTTACAAACCCCCCACCATAATCAGTATGCCGATCTGACTCTCCTCGTGTGGCACTCACATCCTGCTGTGCTTTGTTCTTCATTTTTTTTTTTCTTTTCCGGCTGTGGCTCGGAGCCCTAATTATTCTTCCCTTGGCCTATTCTTTTTATAATTTCTTGCTATGCGGCCCCCTTTAGCAGTGATTTTTAATGGTCACGTAGTGTGTAATCAAAAATTGATTTTGCACATCAAGTTGACATTTGTGTAGGTGTTAGCGTGACAGAGACGATGTCCACATTTCTTACGCTGCCATTAAATCCATCCGCGTTCCTGTCATGCAAATGCACATTTCCCTAACGGTGCTTCGTAGACCCGCCATGACAGCAGACTTGGAAGTCAGAGATTTTCTTTTTTTTTTTTCTTTTGGTGACAGAAATCCACAACTTTTTAAAAACTCTTTGTCATCTTGCCTGACATCAGGATGCTGTAAATATTTAGACATTATTAATAAAGCCCTTCTGACCGCCGACTGAGAATAAGCAACTCTTCATGTCCTCCTGTCAAGTCTGTAATCTCGTACGTCTCATTCACTTTTAATTTTTCGAACAATTTTTTTTTTTTTGTTTGACAATTATGGTACATCTTATTATTTGCTCAGCTGCTTTCGCTCAGCTAGTTTATTCTTTTCTTGCGTTTCCTTTGCTTTTTATTTAAGGCTCCCAGAAGGTGGGTGATGTGACAATGTCGGAGTTTTTAGGATAAATAAATCTGCTCCTGTGTGTACGTGTATTCACTGTTGTATCTGGCAGATTCAAGGCACTGCGGGTTCCCACAGAAAAATGTTGGGGTGCCGATCCCAATGTCATCCCCATTTTAATTCAGTCCCATAATAACACAAAAAGGGGCAGCTTAGGTGTCACTGTTAACAAAAGAAAGCGTCTGATCTAACGTCAGGTGATGGGGAGCTCCGCTCTACAGTGCGGTCAGTGCGGCCCTCATGCCAGTAGAGGCAGAATTTAACTCTTTCGAGGCAGATGTCAATATTTAATGACATGTAGCTCAATTTCGTTTTTTCAATCTCCAGATCACTTGCATTAAAATCAGAGTCCAATAAGTCAGAGTTCCATTCAGCATTTTGCTTTGCACATTCGCTTCACTGTCTCGCCTGTGTGAAGGCAGCTGCTCTACTGTGCACTCCTGCCAGCTGCCAAAAAAATATTCAGCCCTCAAAGAGTTAAAGGCGGGACACCGGAAGGGGCGGAGTCGGTTGCCCTCATTAGGCTTCATGTCGGTGCTGCGGAAGGGAAGAAAAAGAGGAGAAGGTTAACGTGAGCGCCACCTCACCACCCGGGGTGGTAGTACCTGCTTCAGGTGAGTCCAGAGGCTGATCCACAGGCGCGCCCGCGTCACAAAGCCGATCAGCGTACAGCCCTGTTTTTACTGAAAACCTCTGCTGTCATTTTACTTTGTAATCTTGTCACCCACGTGCTACATGGGAGGCAGCTAAAGGGCCTGAATAATGGTAGTTCCACCCCAGACCAGGGGGTGGCGAGGTGCACTGTCTTTCTCTCTCGATCCTCTGCAGTCCAGTCACAGGAAAAATCCCACAAGGTTCCAGCACTCACGATGACGCCACTACCGGTTTCTGGTCCCTGATGACGTCACTTCCGGCCTCGGCCTTTTAAAGCCGCCATCTTTACAATCCCTACATCAGTTCTGTTTTGGACTCTGACCTATGAACAACTCAACAAATGTACCGTTTTTGCAGACCAGACATATTATACGGGTGGCTACCCCTACCCTTTAATGTCTCCAGTTCATTCTTGTGAAACTCTCTGGTTTTTTTGGATTGCGTATACTTTAGGCTGGGCGGCACGGTGGATAGCGCTGCTGCCTCACAGTTAGGAGACCTACTGGGTTCGCTTTCCTGGTCCTCCCTGCGTGGAGCTTGCATGTTCTCCCCCGTGTTTGCGTGGGTTTCCTCCCACAGTTCAAAGACATGCAGGTTAGGTGCACTGGCGATCCTAAATTGTCCCTAGTGTGTGCTTGGTGTGTGAGTGTGTGCCCTGTGGTGGGCTGGCGCCCTGCCAGGGGTTTGTTTCCTGCTTTGTTGCCCTGTGTTGGCTGGGATTGGCTCCAGCAGACCCCCTGTGACCCTGTAGTTAGGATATAGCGGGTTGGATAATGGATGGATGGATACTTTAGGCTTTAGGGAGTGATTGAACCGTCACCGTTATATCAGGAAATTGGTGCTGAAGTGAAGTTACCCATCAAAATAAGGCATCTCCTTAATGTCTTTTTGGTTTCTCCTGGAGAATAATGAGATGAGAAATGGTGACATGTTCTTCTGTCTCCTGCTTCTTTTGAAAAAAAAACCACCCCGGTTGGTCTCACAAGGGGGTCTCCTCTTGAGTTGATATTCAGAAGAGATTTCAGCAAAGTCACACAATGGGTTCCGATTTTCCAGTCAGTTTTATTTTCTTGCAATTTGAAAATATTGGCATTGCGTACTCATTAATATTGTAAATAAATGTATGGACAGCTGTTTGTAACAATGAAACACTTTACTACGAGTGCAAAGCTGTACTCCTTGATTCTGAATGAGACGATTAGTTGGTGTAATTTATATTGCTGGGCTCCAGTTAGTTCATAGGAAGACATGGCAGGCAATATGACATTGGACTTCAAGCCCTTAGGTGATGTGTTTAAAATCCCACTTCTGACACCAGTGTAACTATGAGGAAGCCACTACATCTGTTTTGTTACAATTAGAAAAACCAAAGAAATGTAACCAGTCGTATCTCACATGTTGTAAGGTGTCATTCCAATCATAAGAAGAGATTTGAAGTCTTGAAAGAGCTTAGAACAACCTAGAACAACCTTCTCATTGAAATCAAGTAGATAACGAGAGAGTAGATGCAGTAGTAGTAATGGTAGTAGAAAACGTAGTAGTAGATTGGTTTTAATTTCCGCAAGAGGATTGTATTTCATTATTATAATGAGTGCCCATTATTTTTTGCATAAGTGTTTAATTTAGGTCGTTTACTTATCGTTTACTTACTTATTACATTTTGCCTGAAGAAGGGGCCCAAGTTGCCTTGAATATTGTAATCTTTTTAGTTAGCCAATAAAAGGCGTCATTTTGCTCGACTTCTCAATAGGTCGTTTACTTTAAAGTTTAATAATACTTTGTGGATGTCATATCCTACGGTGGGCTGGCGCCCTGCCCGGGGTTTGTTTCCTGCCTTGTGCCCTATGTTAGCTGGGATTGGCTCCAGCAGACCCCCGTGACCGTGTAGTTATGATATAGCGGGTTGGATGATGGATGGATGGATGTCATATCTGTATGAGACAATCAAATCTCGATAAATAAAGCACATTATATATTCATTGCATGCAAAGTTGTTTTTATGTGAATATTTCTGGGGAAGGGGGTCCATAGCTTTCATCAGATTCTTAAAGGGGTCCGTGACTCAAAAATCACCCTTTTAGAAAAAATGGAGAATTGAGATTCAACTAAGGTAAAAAGAGTCCAAATTGAGAATTAAGGTTTGAAAAGCATATTATATTTTGTGAAATCGTGTTTTAATGCTGCTGTGATCTTTTTCAAGACTTTATATTTTTTTGCTTATTTTTGGACCGTTGCCTTTATCCAAGGTGATTAACAACATCTGAAATATGATTGGTTACGTTTCTTTTGTGTTTCCAGTCGGAGCACAGGCAGGTGAGGTCACTTACTCATAGTTACGTGGTGTCAGCAGTGGGATCTAAATGCATAAGTTCAGGGCTTGAAGTCCAAAGTCCTACTTTGTCATATCTTCCTAGAGAAAAGCCAAGCAAAATGACCCCTTTTATTGGCTAACTAAAAGATTACAATATGCAAGCTTTCGAGGCAACTCAGGCCCCTTTGTCAGGCAAGATGTCAAACACAAACTGGAGTTCCCTGTGTTTATATACACACTAGGACAAGAAACAACATTGGTAAATCTTTAAATGAGAAATCTTAAATGTAAGAAATTAATAGATTCATTCAGGCTAGGGTTAATTTAACAAGAGAGAGAAGAACAATGTATGGTCAAGATCTTTGGATAAGATAACTGTCCAACAAAGTCTTTTGAAGTTTGTAATGAGTTTTTTAAAACAATGTGGATCAGTAGTCAGGTTGTCATTCTGAGAGATGTATACAATCCTCAAACCTGGCCATAAGACCCATGTCTCTATTCAAACCCTGTTGTAATGTATTAAATTATTTAGCATTTAGCATGAGTTTAAGTTCCCATTCTTTTCTCTCTTGTTGTTTTCTGAAGTTGCCCATAAGCCCTGTGACTTTAAAGTCCCTCTCACAGGGTCCATGGCTGTTGAAGTGGCCCGCTACAAGAACATCTGTGTTGCCATGTTTAATGTGGCACCTGTGTAAGTTCATTCTCTAGCGGAGTTTCTCCCACATAGAGTGCAGTGTCAGGACATTTCATGCAGAGAATTAGGTAGACCACATTAGATGATCTGCAGGAAAATGATCCTGAAAGGCTATGATCTAATTGGAGCACACAAACACAATGAAACCAATGAATCATATTATTCTGAAGAAAAGGCAACAGTTTAGTAATTGTATGAGGTGCGATCAAAATGTATGATGAATGTTGATGCAGAGCACCATCCAAGAGCAACGCAAAACAATTCAATGCAGGTTCTGACAATCATATCTCAGACATTGTAAGGAATCAGTCCAATAATAAGAAGAGATGTGAAGTCTTGAAAGAGCATAGAACAATCCAGAAAGACATCTCACAAAATATGACACACTTTTCAAACCAAATTCTCCATTTTGACTCCTTTGCTTCTGAGGTTTCCTTTTCTCCTAAGGAGTTTTAGAAGAAGCATCGGTGACAAAGTTGATTCTTAAATAAAACATAAATGAGAGTCTCTTTTAAGTCTCTTGAGCCCAGTGGCATAGCTCGAGGTCATGCCACTCGGGGCGGTGCTTCAATTTGCTGCCCTCCAACATTTCTGAATATGTTAACCTATTTCAATAGAAAATTAAAAATGATGTATAGAGAAAAATGAAGATACATTTGGCATAGATTTATTCATACGAGGTGTGATCAAAAAGTACGGTGAACGCTGATGCAGAGCACCATTCAAGAGCAACATCAGAGGTTAACGATCAGAGAACCCTAAACCTAACCCTAACCTCTCTGCCCGCCCCTAGCTATGCCACTGCGTGAGCCATCAAAGATCGGCCTTTGAGCTGTAACCTTTTCCTGTGGGTAATCTCCATTTATTCCGCACCTACTTTGCCCCATCATTCTCTTCCACTTGTTATTAATGGTGCTCTTTGCCTCTGTAGCTTGGTGCTGGTTCGCTCGGTTCATTTTACCTCACAGTTCATTTCTTTGCTAAGCTGTTGAGTGTGGAGCTAAACTCTTTTTATAAAAGCCCTTTTATAAAAGCCATGATCTGAGATCATTTTAATTATCACCTTACCTTACCTTACCTTACCTTACCTTACTCCTGAATTTTGACAAAAGTCGACATCAGCCGACATCAAAAGAGTTAAGGATCTTCCCCGGACCTTCCAGGCTCACCTAAAGTAACTGCAGGGGTGGCTCTAGGCTCGTGGCAGCCCTGAGCAGAGAAAGAATCGGTGGCCCCTTTGCCCACCAATGTCAATATGGTATCTTATGCACGGCGGATGGCCACATCCGTTGCGGACACTGCATAGCTGCCTCGTGCTCATGACACAAGCGTTTAACTTATGATAAAGTTCAGGATTGCTCCTTCCTGTGACGCAATGAAAGCCTCCTGAGCCGCCTTTCTCTTTCGTTTCGAATAACCAGATTCGTGTACTCGAAATCTCTTCATTTTGCTTAGAATGGGTATGCGAATGTCTTGTGTCCCCTATCCGACCAGATATTCACTATGACTATTGCACTAACACTAATACTTTATTAAAACTAGGTGAAACATGAACTTGTAAGACGACTCGCCCACTTGCACTAGCTTCGCTTCAGCTGTCAGCTGTGTCGTTATTTTCTCTTTCTGTTTTATATTCAATATATATTGGCGTGGCGGCCCCTGGGGTTTGGCGGCCCTGTGCAGGTGCACAGTTTTGCACATGCCTAAGGCCGCCCCTGGTAACTGGTACCACCCCGGGATGATAGGGGGGTGGCGCTATCACTAACAGTCTTATCTCCCTTTATCCCTCACCGCCTCGAGGAGGGCAACAACAAAGCCAAGAAGCTCCACCCACTTCTGCAAGATGCTTCCAGAAAGTGGCATCTTATTTTGGACCTGACTTCGATAACATGTAGATCAAGACCACAATGTACATTTGAGCAATGAGTAAAAGGAGATGTCCCTCACATAAGAGCGCCTACTATAATTTTTGTTATTTTTGTTTTTTGTTGCAATTGAAATGGCATTTTACCCGGTTGGCACCCCAAGCAATTGGCTTTTGCCCTGCCTCATCGTTCACCCTGCTACCCTGCGTACTTATTCGGACCCTTTGATTTCCTGCACACTTTATTATGTTGTAGATTTCCTTTTAAATGGCTGAACTAGGCCTTAACGACAAAGTGACGGTACCCTCTAATGGAATGCCATCATGTCCAGTACTGACTCCTGCCTTGTGCCCGATGCTGCTGTTGTAGGCCCCTCCTCCCTGACGCTCACTTGGGATGAAGACTCCGAAACGGTTACAGCACAGTGTCAGATTTTAATTTTTTTTGATATGTGTCCTAAAGCGATGTGTTCCCCGTGGGTCGCCTGATTGCTTTTGTATGATTTATCTTTTATGTTCCTGAATCTCTCACTGGATTCATTTGTTGTATCAGTTCTGCAGTTCACATTTCCCTGTAATTCAGTAATTGAGGTCCTATATTGACCCTATTTTCCCTTTTTATCCTCTTTATTTTGTAGACCTCACTAAAATGTCTAAATTCCCATACACTTAACACTCTGTGGTACTTTAGCACTTCTCACCCCCCGATCCACCCCTTCCCTACTACATCTGTAACCTCAGGCAATTACTATAAAGAAACAGGCAGGAGTGAAGTTACACACTTAATGATGTATTATTGATAAAAAATGCCCAAAGATATTAAAGAAAATTGTGAAAATTGGCAAACCTCACCGTTACAGCCGAAGTAGACGTGCATCTCGAGTCTATAGGCGACTCTCAGCTTTATCGTGAGTCTGGCTTGCTTTGCTACCACATTTGAATGGAGCATTGAAACAGGCCACGTGCTCCTCTTAGTATGGCTGCCAAGGTTGTGTTGTCTTCATCATTAGAACATGAGAACGATCTGGACAAGAACAGGCCAATCCACCCAACAAAGCTCGCCAGTCCTATTCACATAATTATTCTAAAAAAACCTTAAGTCGAGTTCTGAAGATTCCTAAAGTCCTCCTGTCCACCACATTACTTGGTTGCTTATTCCAAGTGCATTTTGTTCTTTGTGTAAAGAAAAACTTGCTAAAGTTTGTGTGAAATTTCCCCTTCACAAGTTTCCAACTGTGTCCCCGTGTTCTTGATGAACTCATTTTAAAGTCACCGTCTCGACCCACTGGACTAATGCCCTTCATGATCTTAAACCATTCAGTCAGGTCTCCTCTTCATCTCCTTAAGGGTCAGCTCTTTTAATCTTTCCTCATAACTCATCCCCTGTAGTCGTGGAGTCAGCCTAGTCGCTCTTCTCTGGACCTTTTTCTTGTGCTGTTATGTCCTTTTTGTAGCCTGGAGACCTAAACTGCACACAGGACACCAGATGAGGCCTCACCAGTGTGTTATAAAGCCTGAGCAGAACCTCCTGTGACTTGTACTCCACACATCAAGGCGCTATATAACCTGACATTCTGTTAGTCTTCTTAATGGCTTCTGAATACTGTCTGGCTGTTAAGAGTCTTTCTCATAAGATGGACTCTCGATTTTCAGACCTCCCATTGTGCATTCAGACCTCACATTTTTACTATTTGTAATACTTTACATTTACTGACATTAACTTTCAAATCTTCCCAAGCCTGTATGCTATACAAGTCCTTCTGTGGTGGATTCCAAATTATCTGCTAATCCACCTATCTTGGTATCATCTGCAGACGTAACCAGCTTGTTACTTACATTCCTATCTAAATAATTTCTATATATTAAAAATAGCAGCAGCCCCAGCACTGACCCCTGCTGGTCATCACTCTTAACATCAGCCAATTCTGATCAGGTTCCTCTCACCATCACCCTCTGCTTCCTGTGTCTGTACCAATTCTGCCCCCACTACACCCTGAACTGCCACTTCTTTTAGTTTGATGCCCAACCTCTCATGTGCCACCTACTTTCTCAAAGTCCAGATAGATAAATCATAAGCTCCACTTTGATCCGATCCTTTTGTTGCTTCCTCATAAAATTCCAGCATGTCAGTAAACAACAACCTCCCTCTTCTGAGCTCATACTGACTGTTCCTAATAACTCCTGTTCTTGCCACGTGTTGCTCAATCTTATCCTTAATAATTCCTTCCATTCATTTTCCTGTAATGCACGTTAAACTTATTGGCCTATAGTTGCTCAGATCGGCCCAGTTACCCTTTTTATATAACAGGGTAATATTTGCCATCTTCCAGTCCTTCAGAATCTCCCCAGTGCCCAGTGACTTCTTACCATGGTCCTCATTTCATGGCCTTGTGGTGATAGAGAAGTAACGGCAAGGTGTCCAACTTTATACCTACTTTATACTCATTTGTTTAAGACTGCTTTTTCTCTGTAATTACAATTGCTCTGTCTGATTTTCATTTTTGTATTTTAGTTTTGTTTATAATGTGTGTTTTATCTATTGTTCGGTGTCCTTGAGTGTTTAGGAAGGCGCCTACGAATAAAAAATAAAATGTATTATTATTATTATTACTTTTTTTGCCAAAAAAAACCCAAACCAATGGGGACTGTAGTACAGAATAGCCTTCGATTATCAAACCAATCATAAACAGCCATACTTTAGACCAATAGAATTAGTTTATCTGTCCCTTGCTGACCACTTACCAATCAAAGTACTCAGAAACAGCTGGCCCCTCCCATTCCCCGCCCACCCCAGCTGCTTTGTTTAGTCAGTTTATGGCCTTCCTTCCTGTAAGTCCAAGCACAGTCACCCTTGCCAAGCTGGTCTGATGTCTCCACCATAAATTTCACATTCTGAGCCCATCCTAAAGACAGGAGGATTGGTTCGGTAAACTTCAAAGCTCTGCTGTTCTCATCAATGAAGTGAAATATCTACTTTGCCTAGCTTACAAATAAAGGCATACAAAATTTTTATCAACTTATACGCTAGAAACCACTCCACCACATTGAGGAATACATTTGTAGAATCCATAAATGTTGGCAGAATTGGCACCACCACTCCAATCCACTTGTTTATCTTATATTCTCTTCTTCTGCCACTCGTGAAGATGGTCGTGAGATGCCTACAATAAGGGCAGTTGTCTCCCCAACACCTGGAGAGAGCCCTCCACTCTTTTCCAAACCATGAGATCAGACTTGGGGGCTGCAGCTTGAGTGCAGGCCGAAGATAACAGAGGTGCTGAAGCGGGAGCTGAAAGATTGAGCTTTCATTTTAGGTGACGTTCAGAATGCTTGAGCGTATGCATCATGGCTGCCATGCGTTCCCATTCCTCTGTGTACAATCGTCAAAAATTAACACAACGTGTGCGTGAGTTGCAGTAAAAATTTGGGTGGCACACGCGTTCGTGTTTTTGGTCCGTGACGTCAGCATCGTTTTTTATTATCAAATCTCCATGGTGACAGACATGCCCGTCAGAACAGCTGGCATCAAAATCGGCACCTCTGGAGGCGGAAACGTGCAAGACAAAATGGAAGCAAATTCGAGATAAATACGTCCGTGCCAAGCGGACGATGTCCGAGAAAAGAATTGGGGATTCGTTTGTCGCAAGATAACGCGGTGTGAAGCCACACATTGAGCTCCAACAGGATCGATGTGAGAGCTTCGATGTTTGATGAATGGATTTGATGCAGTGACGCGAATCATCAAACTTAAATGTTGACATGCAAAAGAATTCCTGGCGCTTTTCTCCATCCGCTTTTCGCACAGACAATACAAGCGTTACATCTTCCCTATCGTAATGACGCGATACGTTTAAAGGTCTTGCCTACCGTCTTCTGTGCCGCTGTTGCCGTCTTTTCTTGCACCTTCAACATCTTCAACTTGTTGCTTTCCTCAACTCACAACACTGCGAAACCGGACGTTATTTTCTCACCGTGATGATTTCTCGCACTACCACCTGGTGGAATCCCCCAGATTTACATAAAAGTAGTCAGTTTGCCACTGTGACAGATAGAGGGCGCTATCGTCCTCTTGAACCCTCAGACAATACGTCAGACACCAGGTAAAAGTCCAATAAGTTGACTTTTTATTAATAAAGAGTGCACAAAGCACCCTCCTCTCCACAATACTCATTCAATAACCAATACACTATCAATAATCACTCCACCACTCCCAGACGCGTTGTTGCCACCCTTCCACCCAGCTCAGCTCTCCGTCATGAGTTCCCACAGTCCTTTTATAGTCCGTGACCCGGAAGTGCTTCTGATCCCGCAGTCCATGTGACTTCCTAGCACTTCCGGGTCAGATCAAAACTCTTCTTTTCTTCGTCAGCCCGGAAGCACTTTATTTCTTCCGTCCTCGTGACCTGTAAGTACTTCTGGGCTGTATGAAAACCAAACATCTCCATGTCTCCCTGCAGCGTCCCCTAGCGGCCCCGATTTTATCCAGCAGGGCTGTGTATTAAGACTCCATAGTCCATGATGCCCTGCTGGAATTCGGGGCATCTCCACGTTGCAGGGAGGGCTCCACCTGGCGGCCTAAGCTGCCGGCCATAGTCCACACCACTTACGTAGCAACAACGTCCACAAGCGTACGCATCACATAGCGTCAAGAATATCCGGGCCCTTACACGGCCGATCTCCATCCCTGTCCTCACCGGTGGTCATGACCAAAAGAGTGAAGTGCCAAGAATTAGGTTTCTTCACCGGACCACTGGGCTGTCACTCTGTGATTGGAGGAGAAGCCCAGCAATTCTGGAGAACATCAGAATAGAGCCATTGTCCCTGCAGATCGAGATGAACCAGCTGAGGTGGCCTGGACATGTTGTAAGGATGGTCCCCCACGTTGACTCCCACTGAGTGGAGACCCTGCGGGCGCACCAGAGGAGTTTTATCTTTGGAATGGCTTAGGTTGAAGAGCTGGCATGTGTAAAGGAGGGTCTGGCCTGGCCTGCTTAAAGTGCTGCCACCTGTACCCCCTTACCAAGAAAAGGGGTTTGAGAAGGTGAGATAAGATCCCTTCATGCCTCAAACAATGTTGTTCATTTCTAGCTCCAGTGCCTATAAGAAGTATTTTACGGAAGTTTTCACATTTTATTTTTATGCGTCATTGGATCCCAGTGGGTTGAATTTGACTTTTTTTGGCACTGATCATCAGGAAAAGACTCTTTGAGGCGAAAGCAAGAAGAGATCTCGTTAGTGTCGTCTAAATGAATTATAAATTAAAAAACCCAAGGTGATCGATGGCATAAGAACTCTCCCCAACTTTAAGATTGCAGCCATGGCAGGCTTCATTCAATCTGAGGGTTCGGGTCTCTTTCTCTATCAGCTTTGCACATCTGGACTCTGTCATTTGTCCCCTTCTTTTTAATGAGCTCCTGACATTAAGGGTCTGTAATTACTGCGTGCTTACTTTGTAATTATCGTGGATTCATGACGTATGTCGACCCCTTCGCTTTCCGCACACTTTATTAAGTTTCATTGTAAATGGGTACATCCACCATTTTTGCTCGACGGTTTCTACTCAATAGTGACAAAGTGACAGTGCCTTTTAATGGAAAGTGAAGTGCTGTTGTGTCCTGTAGCGACTCCTGCCTTGTGCCCGATCCTGCTGTTGTAGGCTCTTCCTCCCCGACGCTCTGCTCCGTTGGATAAGCAGATGAGTAAATACCTGGGTGCTGTGTGCCCTGCGATGGACCGCTCCTTCTGTTCGGTTGGTTTGCTGGTCTAGGGATGGATTTCCTAACATGACCCTGAAATGGGCAGCACAGTGTAATTGCAGCCCACAATACCAATGAAGTCAGTCATGTAACACCCCAGCATCAGGTAATGTCAGTCACAAGATGCCCATTGAATGCCCGGTTACACTGTGGGTAAGATTAGGGTTGTGGGCCGGTTATCTGTGGGCATTTCGTGATGAACTCTGTGGGCGTTACATGATGTTGTGGGCATTGCGTGACCTACGTCATGCCTATTGTGGGGTGCAGGCAGTCACATCATGAAAAGGGTTTAGAAACTGGTCAACTGGATAAACCACCAGGGGGCAGCACCTGGCATGCTGGGCTAAAACTACTCTTGGCGCTGGCGCCAGTCTTATGTACAGCTGCTATTAGGATCCTCTTGGCACAGTTTTTCATATTTGCTTCCATGTTGTTCTAAAGAGTTACAGTTTAAAAGATAAAATTTATTAAGTGCACTCTAGATGGAATTTAAAGACATACAGGCAAGGAAATCTAATTAATATGACTTAATATACAAAGGAAAATCATTTTTCAAACTACCACTTTTACATGAAATTGATTTTGTTAATGCCAATGTTTTATTGTGCCTCTATTTTTCTGTTATTAAAAATATTTTTCATATTTAAAGACATTAGAAATTAATCTCCACCTTCATAAAAGGATAAGTGTTTGTGTGTCTCTCCGGTTGTTATGTCTCCATTTCAACAGATGGTGCATCACAAACATTTTTAGTAGTACAAGGCATTGCATTTGTCATTCCAACAGATGGCACATCACAAACATTAACCTTGCCTTTACAAACCCCATTCCGAATGGCATATAACAAAGATAAATACATTGCATTTGTCATTCCAACAGATGGTGTATCACAGACATTAACCCTGCTTTTAGAAATCCCATAACAAATGGCATAAAACAGAGATGTATGCATTACTTTTGTCATTCCAACAGAGGGTGCATCACAAAAATTTGTAGTGATGCATTTTATTATAAAGGATAAGTATCTGCATTTATGTCCAATTTCTAGATCTCTGTCATTCCAACAGGTGGAGCATCACAAACATGTAGTAATAAAATGTGTTGCATTTAACTTTCCAACACATGGAACATCACAAACAAAACCTCTGTCTTTCTTTATGAATCTGATAACAAATGGCATATAACCTAGACATATAGATTGGATTTGTCATTCCAACAGATGGTCCATCACAAACATTTATAGTGATGCATTTTATTATAAAGGCTAAGTGTGTGTGTGTCTGACTGGTTGTTATGTCACTGTCATTCAAATAGATGGGACATCACAAACATCTGTAGTAACAAAAATAATTGAATTTGTCATTCCATCAAGTGGCACATTTCAGGCATTTGTAGTGATGCATTTTATTGTAAAGGATAAGTGTCTGTGAGTCTGCTGGGTTGCTATGCCTCTGACAATTTCGACAGATGGCACATCACAAACATATATAGTAGTGCCTTTTATTTCTGTAAATTGTTTCTGATGCACCATCTGTTGGAATGACAAATGCAATGAATTTTGTTACAACATGCATTACAAAGTGCATTCCAATAGATGGTGCACTGAAAATGTTAACACTGAATATGCTGAGGTCTACATTGATTACAAGCCATTTTAGACAAGTAGCATGGGGAGTTATTCAATAAGTAGTCAAATTTCTGATTTCATTTAGCAACCACTGATAGCACATACTTACTTCATACCTGCATGTCTCTGGAATTTCAGGAAATGCAGAATTTCCAAAAATAAAAACAGACAGGGAGAATATATAGCCTTGATGTAGGCTTTGACTGGGCTGGGGATTGAACCCAGGCTTGTTCTATCTATCTATCTATCTATCTATCTATCTATCTATCTATCTATCTTGTAGTGCAATTCATACATACATATTTCTATTATATATACAGTAACTATTACTGTATATAGTGCCCACATATCTATCTATCTGTCTATCTATTATATAGTTCTCTATCTATCTATCTATCTATCTATGAGGATCATCTATTACACTGTCGCCCGTTTTCAGATGATAACTAAAAGGTGCTAAGTGATGAATGTCTTGCTTCATAACTGCATCATTTGAAGGCTTATCTCCATGAATGGCCATTCTATTTATATTCTGAGGATTTGGGATCATTTAAATTGAGATTTTTTTTTCTTCACTCACTGGTTCATGTTGACGATCCTTGTAGACAACTTTATTAGCAGGCCTGCTTTCAGTATTTTCTGTAAGGCACTTGCCCATTTTTCTCACCTCTGCCGATTGCTGTCGTCCACATAATTGCCTGAGAGGATTCAGCCAAGCAGCTGCACTTTGACCTCTCACAAATGACCATAATCTAATTACTGGGGCTGCAACAAATTGTGCACAGTGTCAGGCAATGCTTAGCTTTCTGAGGTGAGTGTGCCTGATATACGTTACAGAGTGATGCACATCTGTTTATAGAGGAGTCGTCATCAATTTTTAAAGAATAAATCTTATCAAAGGGTCCCCTGCTTATGGTCCTCGCTGCTATACTGGCGTGAGAGCCGTGCATTTGTGACACATGAAGAGAGCTGTCATAGACCACTGAATATGCACCTTCTATCACTATATAAAGGCAGCCATAGCATTAAAAACACCCAGAGCTGAGGTGCCGTCAAGTAAATAAATAAATAAATAAATAAATAATCAACAGGTTTAGATGGGGCGGGAGAATAAACAGGATTGCAATGCTGCTTACCATTTTTTTTTTTGATACACTTGAGTTCAGATGGTAAAAATAAATAAACTGCAGCATGAGAAAGAGAAAATAAATATCCCTGGATAGTGACAAAGGTTTTGCACAGCAGTAATAAATTATGAATGATGCAGAAGGCTGCAGAAGCAATGAGCATTCTAAAGCTCCAAATCTTAAAAGCTTGGAGAAACTGATACAAATTCAGAAGAAAAAAAAAAAAAAAACCTTAGTCGCAAATATCTGCTGAGAGGCCTTATAGAGGATTTTGGTAATATATGAGCACCATCTAGATGAGGCAATATGGAACTGCATGGCATTTATATACCGTCAACTTACTGAAGCCATGTACTGTATGTGTGCTTATTTATGTCTGTATATAACTCAGTTCAGAAACGTAATGTATAAATAAAAGCTTATTCAGCACGGAAAGGATGTTCATTGTTTTATACCTGTTTATGTAGGCACATTCATATCCAAGTGTTTACATCCTGAACTCACTCATCTCAGATTAGGATTGTGAGCAGACAAACTGCATTATGACAGCACAAAGGAGACATGGCAGGAACCTGAACCGTGTGCATTGTACATGATGTACTGTGACTGGCACTAAAACATTAGATAGATAGATATTAATTTTAGTATAGATAGATAGTTACATATCAATTTTAGTATAGATAGATAGACATTAATTTTAATATAGTAGGCTCGATAGATAGATAGATAGATAGATAGATAGATAGATAGATAGATATTAATTTTAGTATAGATAGATAGATAGTTAGATATCAATTTTAGGATAGATAGATAGATAGATAGACATTAATTTTAGTATAGTAGGCTAGATAGATAGATATTAATTTTAGTATAGATAGATAGATAGATGGATAGATATTAATTTTAGTATAGATAGATAGATATCAATTTTAGTATAGATAGATAGTTAGATATCAATTTTAGTATAGATAGATAGATAGATAGATAGATAGATACATAGATAGATAGACATTAATTTTAGTAT
>JANRMT010062824.1:119479-133083 GCA_026402145.1 Polypterus bichir lapradei | reverse complement strand
GAGCTTCAATGAGCCGTCAAATTGTCTCCACCCACTTTTAAACTGAATTCACTTGTGTTTGTACCGATTATACGTCTGGTTTTAGCAATACTAATCCAGAAGTGACTCTGCACTACTTTCAGGCTGCAATCATTTTCTAAATGAGTGTCTCTTTGGACAGCCACTTTTCCTTTTTTTTGAAATCAGAATATAGCATCAAGTCAATGAAACTTCTCAGTTAAGTAGCAGAGGGGCTTGTTAATCAGTTTCAGCTGCTTTGGTCCACTAGAGGGGCAACAATGAGACAACCCCCCAAAACAGGAATGAATGGTGTAACAGGCAGAGGGAGGCCACTGACATTTTTCCCTCCTCATCTGTTTTTTCACTCGTTTTGCATTTGGCTGTGGTCAGTGTCACTACTGGTAGCATTAGGCTATACCTGGGCCCTACAGAGCTGGCACAAATAGTCCAACTTCTCCGGGATGGCACATCAGTATGTGCCATTGCCAGGAGGTCTGGTGTCTCCCAGCACAGTCTCAAGGGCATGGAGGAGATTCCAGGAGACAGGCAGGCAGTTACCCAAGGAGATCTGGACAGGGCCCCTCATAGAAGGTCCTTAACCCATCAGCAGGACTGACCAGTATCTGCTCCTTTAGACAAGGAGGAACAGGATGAGCACTGGCAGAGCCTACAAAATGACCTCCAGCAGGCAGGCAGGCAGGCGGGCAGGCCACTGGTGTGAATGTCTCTGAGCAAACAATCAGAAACAGACTTCATGAGGATGGCCTGAGGGCCTGACAATGTCCTCTAGTGGGCACTGTGCTCACTGCCCGCCCACTACCATGGAGCTCGATTGGCATTTGCAATAGAATACCAGAATTGGCAGGTCCACCACTGGCGCCCTGTGCTTTTCACAGATGAGAGCAGGTTCACCCTGAGCACATGTGACAGATGTGAAAGGGTCTGTAGAAGCCATAGAGAACGTTGGGCTGCCTGTGACATCGTTCAGCATGACTGGATTGGTGATGGGTCAGTGATGGTCAGTCTGGGGAGGCATATCCATGGAGGGATGTACAGACCTCTACAGGCTAGACAACGGCACCTTGACTGCCATTAGGTATCGGGATGAAATCCTTGGACCCATTGTCAGACCCTATGCTTGTGCAGGGGGTCCTGGGTTCCTGGGTTCCTCCTGGTGCACAACAATGCCTGGCCTCATGTAGTGAGAGGATGAAGGAATTGATACCATTAACTGACCCCCACGCTCTGCTCGCCTGACCTCAATCCAATAGGACACTTCTGGGTGGGACATTATGTTTGGGTCCATCTGACACCTCACACTGTCCAGGAGCTCAGTGATGCCCTGGTCCAGATCTAGAAGGAGATCCCTCAGGACACCATCTGTCGTCTCATTAGGACGTTGTCAGGCATGCATACAAGCACGTGGCGTGGGCATACAAACTACTGGATACAATTTGGAGTTGCTGCAATGAAATTTCGGCCAAATGGACTCACCCGCCTGCCACATCATTGTTTCCCTTTGATTTTCGGGGTGTCGTTGAATTCAACCCTCTGTAGGTTGATCATTTTCATTTCCATCAAACGATGTGGCTGCCATCTTTTCATTCCTAACACATCACCACATCAGTAGAGATAGCCAGCAGGATATTCTTCCCATTAAGATCTGAGGTGTTTTCAAAGTGTTCCTTTAAATTTTTTGAGCAGTTTATAAGAACAGTGAGGGTCTTAGACCACTTTTCAGGTTACCTTTTCTAAATGGTAAGAACGGCAGAACGGCCTCGGCAGAAGGAATCACCCTGTCATTTGTATAGAGCTCCTTTTCTGGTTAACCAGGGCATGGCTGTGTGTGCCCAGCTAAAGGGGTCACGGGCAGGTCTGTTTCTAGAAATCTTAAAGCCCATGCAACATCTGCCAGGGTGTTCGGGAGGACGTGAGAGCTTTGATTTTTTTTTCTCACTTGAATTTATGGCAGATTGCACGCCGAATGGGCCCTTTCAATCTGCCTTTGTTACACTTGCATGGAAAACGAATGCCACAGGAGTGCTGAGTGTTAGGAAACGACTCAGGGGGCCATTGATTCTCACTAATGTGGACAGAGCACTCTGCTTATTAAACACGGGCGAGTCAATAAAACACAGAAAAGAAAGAAAGAAAGAAAGAAAGAAAGAAAGAAAGAAAGAAAGAAAGATTTTTTTTTTGGAATTTTGAATTGAACTTTATTAACCGATCCTCAACAAGTCATTTACAATAACAAACTCACCGTAAAAAATTAAATACTTCATATCCATCCAGCTATATCCTAACTACAGGGTCACGCTGGAGCCAGCACAGGGCGCAAGGCCGGAACAAACCCCGGAAGGGTGCCAGCCCACCGCAGGGCACACACACCAAGCACAATTTAGGATCGCCAATGTACCTAACCTGCATGTCTTTGGACTGTGGGAGAACATGCAAACTCAATGCAGGGAGGACCTGGGAAGCGAACCAGGGTCCCCTAACTGCGAGGCAGCAGCGCTACCCACTGCGCCACCGTGCCGCCCTAAAACTTCATATTCCTATGTCAAATAAGAAAAATCAATTCATTATCTTCACGTTTGCCTCATTAACACACCACTTTTCCTCAGATGAATTCACACTTGTAGTCATTCTATAGAATTTTATATTCCCAAAACTCCCTGGCTTGTATAAGTCCATGAAATGTTTGGATCAGGTGACGTTGTATGTTTGACTTCACTTTCTCTTCTCTGGATTTATAAAGGGCCAGTTTGGCCTGTGCAATGAGGAAATTACCATTCCTCCTGATTATTCTTATTTCCATTAATACCATAAATAAGCAAACAATACAGTGAGAAACGCTCTCTCTGTCTCTCTTCAGTCTGTGACTGAAGGATCAAGCAGTGATACGCCGGAATTAACCACGATGACGCCATGCAGCACACGCCATTGCAAATCGCCAGATCTTTTCTTCAATGGTGGTCTATCTACACCATATGGACAAAAGTTTTGGGATGTCTAACCATTACACTAACAGGAACTTTAACGGCATTGCATTCAAATTCATAGACTTTAATATGGAGATGGTCCCCCCTTTGCAGCTTTAATAGCTTCCATTCTTCTTGGAATGATTTCCACAAGATGTTGGAAGGTTTCTGTGGGAATTTGTGCCCATTCATTCTGTAGAGCATTTGTGAGGTCAGGTACTGATGTTGGACGACAAGGCCAGGCTCACTCGCAGTCTCTGCTCTAATTCATCCCAAAGGTGTTTGATGAGGTTGAGGTCAGGGCTCTGTGTGGGCCACTCAAGTTTATCCACACCGAACTCATCTCACCATGTCTTTATAGATAGATAGATAGATAGATAGATAGATAGATAGATAGATAGATAGGAAAGGCACTAGATGATAGATAGATAGATAGATAGATAGATAGATAGATAGATAGATAGATAGATAGATTAGATGTTTTTGAGGTCAAGGAAAATGTATTAAACAATACAGAAAGTCAAATCATGACATAAAAAAGGCAGACTATAAGAAAACCAAATCTAACATATCCCATGGTGGTGGTGCTCATTTCATGGCTCTGAAACACCAGTTACCAGTTCTGTACAAATCTCCAATAAAATTAAAACATTGAAAATACGCAGTTTTTATTTCTGCAGATTCTTTGATGCTGCCTTATTGTGAATAAAATGATGGCGAATTGAACGCCTGTTTCCAGAGGTATTATTGGGCACCAGTCCATCCCAGAGCTTATTCACGCCGGGCCAATTTGGACTCGCCAGTTGACCTAACATGCATGTCTTTGTGTTGAGTACCCTAATGAACGGCCCAGCGGATGTGGATAAAACATGACAGACAAAAAGCTTGGAATCAACCCCAGATCTCTAGGACTGTGAGGAGGCAGCAGCAGCAGTAGTGACCAGTGCTGCCAAGTCTGTATTAGAATCCAATCCACTCATTTGATGAATTTGCTCAAGTCAGGTTTAGGGTCATAAGGAGCTATAGTCTGTCTCGTGCCACAGACACACGTCGGAGAATCACCTTCTGAGCTCACCAGAGGGATGTCGTACCACCCCAGGACGAGAGGGGGAGCTGTAGCTAACCCTCTTGCCTCACTCCTCCCTCCACAGCTCTAAGATGAAGTGACTCTGCCCCCTTAGAGTCAGAGAGCTAGAAAGCCCAGGCTCCCAGAAGAGGATTTCTAGTGTTGGACTGAGCTGACTGGATGAAGCTCCATCCTGACAGAGAAGACCCATCGACAAAACAACTGTGTTTTGTCTATTATGGCTATTTTCATTTTATTTTAACTATACTGACGAAATCTATTTATCTTATTCTTCCTAATATACTAAAATTAATATCTATCTATCTATCTATCTATCTATCTATCTATCTATTATATAGTGACTTTACATCTATCTATCTAGGCACATAGATGGTAGGTGCCAACAGCATGAATCCATGCTTTGTGTTAACAGTCTGGACTGGCATCGATGATTTCATTGTGTGGGGAGTGTTTTCTTGGCACACTTTGGGCCTGTTTAAACAAATCTGTGAAATGAACAGAAAAGCATCCCAGAATGCACCCCATGTTGAATCTTGAGGTAGATGGGCTACAACAGCAGAAGACCATGTTGGGTTCCACTCTTGTCAGCCAAGAACAGAAAGCTGAAGCTGCAGTGGGCACAGACTCACCAAAACTGAACAAGTGAAGACTGGAAAAAACGAAGCCTGGTCTGATGAATCTCAGTTTCTGCTGAGGCACACAGATGGTAGGCACCAACAGCGTGAATCCATGCCTTGTGTCAACAGATTCTCTATTATCTGCCAATCCACCTATCTTGGTATCATCTGCAAACTTACCCAGCTTGTTACTTATATTCCTATCCAAATTATTCATATAAATTAAAAGTAGCAGAGGCCCCAGCACTGCCCCTTGCTGGACACCTCTCTTAATGTCACCCAATTCTGGTGAGGTTTCTTGCATCATAACCCTCTGGTTCTTGTGTCTGAACCAATTCTGCACCCCTCCATGCACAACACCATGAACTCCCACTTGATGAACTCATTTTAAAGTTATCGTCTCAATCCACTGTACTTCAGATGAGGCCTCACCAGTGCGTTATAAAGCTTGAACAGAACCTCCTGTGATTTGTACCCCACACATCAAGGCGCTATATAACCTGACATTCTGTTAGCCTTCTTAATGGCTTCTGAACACTGTCTGGCAGTTGATAGTGTCAAATCCACTACGACTCCTAAATCCTTCTCATAAGGTGAACTCGCGATTTTCCGACCGCCCATTGTGTATTCCAACATTTTTACTTCCTATGTGTTATTCTTTACATTTACTGACACTAAATTCCATGTGCCACAAATCTGCTCAAGCCTGTATGCTATCCAAACCCTTCTGTGATGATATAACAGATTCCAAATTATCTGCCAATCCACCTATAGTATCTTGGTATCATCTGCAAACTTAACACTAGAATTACCAGAGCCTACGAAAAAACTAGCGTGGAAGAGTCTATAGCTGCAGGTGGAAGCTTCCGTCACTGTACTTTGTATATAAGAGCCAGATCAAATGTTATTTACTTATTTACCTTGGTTTATTTACTTACTTCATACAGCGTAAAGTACACAAGTCACAAGTAGAGTGCAGAGCTATAGCGCGTCTTTATGTGAAAACAGCAGTGTCAGATAGGGGGTGGGACTGTGAACGCGATTGATAGAATAAAACTGAATTAAAAAAAAAAAACAAAGCTAACCTTTGCGAGTATCATACATTTACACCGGCTGTTACAGACTGAAATCAAATGTATGTTTTTATTCTAAAATAGTAAGTATAAGAGCAGCTCACTTCTCAAAACGGACTCGTTGGAAATTAAACCCATGAAGTTTTGATTACCACTCAACAGTTGATACCGTTGCGCCACCGAAGTAGTCGCACCCTAATGCGGCCTCTTTTTCTGCAGTTATATTCTTGAATAGAAGCACACTTGTTGTGTTATATTTGTACCTTTTGTGAGAGTGTTTCATTGATGTTTGGAATTCAGGCTTCACACATTATAAACTTAATGTCTACATTTTGTCAATTATTACTAAAACATGAAAAACGTTTCTGTTTTAACGATGTGTTTACATAGATCGTTGTAGACACGGAACACACATGAAATACGTGTGTTCCAAATAACGATATAGTATTTATAAAAGGTGTCATTTTGCTTGACTTCTCACTCTATACAACTCAAAGCAACTGACACGCAGGTAAACAGACTTGAGCTGAGACAACTGTGCGCCAGTGGGGGATGTGATAGCAGGTTGCTGCTTATCAACACATTTAAAGGACAAAAGACGCTGATGGAGAGGTGCGAAGCGATTTAAGGTGGGACGGATCTACAAGTTTTTTCGTAGGCTCTTGTAATTCTAGTGTTAACCAGCTTGTTACTTATATTCCTATCTAAATCATTTATATATATTAATAAAAATAGCAGAGGCCCCAGCACTGCCACATGCTGGCCACCACTCTTAACATCAGCCTATTCTTATAAGGTTCTTCACACCATCACCCTCTGCTTCATGGTCACGAAGTGGTGTCAGAGGTGGGATCTGAGCCCACAACCTCAGTGTTCAATGTCTTCAAAGTCTTAACCACTAAATATCTCTTACTTAATTTCATTTGGAGTCAAGTGGTGCCATTCTGTCCCAGGTCGACCCTGAGAATTAATGTAACAAACACACACACACACACACACACACACACACACATTTTTGGGGATGTGGAAGGAAAAGTATCTGGATTAAGACACACACAGAAACAGGGAGAACGTGTGAACTGAAAATGAACGGCAACTGGGCGTAGAAGTCAAAGCCGGTAAGGGGGAGCCAGATCTGTCCTGATGGCCACCCACCATATCGCTCTGACCCCAACAGTGCACTCCGAAAAATAAAGCGTCAACGTCTTTGGGATTTTTCTTGTTTTGTTTATTAAAGCTCCCATCCAGAGAATGTAAATGGCGTACGTGATGCGGAAGTGGAGGGCTTCTCCTTGTCTCCTGAACGTGTACCCTTCGAGTGGTGAAGAACGTGCAGCCATGAAGTCGAAGTCTCTGATTAAAAAATTACATGTGTGACATGCTGGAAGGCAGGCGGGCATGCATGAAAATGCAAGATGCTTGATTGAAATTCTCAGGAGGCCTCTAAGTATAGACTTGTTTCATGCAAGGTTAGGCACATCACTCATCTGACATTGGGTCTTTTCTTTCATTTAAATAAAATTCTGTTCAGGAATGTTCCGTGGTTAATGATGGCAATCATTCACAACTACCCTTGAATAAAAAGCTAGCTAAGAGACCTTTGAAGCTAATATAATCACCAACAATTACTTAGACCTTTCATTTAAAAAACCTCACAGTTCCTGGCAATAACCCATGAACAAGTGGGAATGGACGTATCTGTGTATAATAGTTGCATACATTCTGACTAGAGGGGCTATAAAGGTGCAAATCAGCTTACGAAATTAAAGCCCATAATGCCAGGCTTCAGCTTACCCACAGCACTTAAGCAAAAGTGAGCGGATGTGTTTAGGGGTCAAGGTTTAGTTATAGGGGGTGAGCCCAAGCTTTTCTCAGATGAAATTCTGTGCCACTCAAACTCTCATTGGTTTTTTCCCCCCAAAGCAGTAGAAATCCAGAAATCTAGAAAGGGGGGCTACGTCTCAAGGTGTTAGAACGCGTGTAGCTTGCTTGGCAAAAACGGTGGCAAGAAAAAAGGTTTGAACCCTTTGGAGAAACCTGGGATTGGTTATGAAATGTGATCTGATCTTCATCTCAGTCACAAATGCAGGCTAAACAACCAAAAATCGATTCAGCCTTCAATCTTTCATATCTTTTTTGAACAAACCCGTTAAACATTCTGGTCGAATTTCCTTTGGCAGCAAGAGCCTCTAACAAGTTCTTCCAGTAGTTGAGGAGCAGACCTGCATAAAGTTTAGCAGTGATTTGGACCATTCGTTCTTGCTGTTTCATCTCAGCCATATTGATAGGATGCCAGCTGTTAAAAAGGCTCTCTTCAGGTCATTCCACAGCATCTCCATTGGGTTAAGGGCTGAGCTCTGACTGAACCACTCCAACATGCGGATCTTTACAGATCAACCATTTTGAAATAAATAAATATACTTCAGTGTTTAGGGTCAGGATCCTGCTTCATCGCGCAATTCCGACTGAACTTCAGTGGGTGGGTAGCCACCCCGACATTCTCCTGCCACTAAATGGCATTTCAAAATGAACTTAATGAGTAAATCAGGTAGAAGCACTGAATTGCAGCGGGCAGAGAAGACCGCCCAAGGTGCTGGAATGAACCCGCGGCTGATCGCATTGAGCACAGATGGACTCCAAACAAGTTGGAGAAACGTCTCAATGAGGATCGATGGATTGGGATGCACCTGAGCCAGATTTCAAGTGCCAAAGCACAGGTTCTGAATAGTTGAGTCATTCAGACATTTTGGTTTTTCAATCAAATTTCTGTCACTTGATCATTTTGGGGTACTGAGTGTTGCCTAATTAGTGGAAAAAAATATTCAAATAATTTCAGCATAAGGCCCCAATAGAGCAAAACTTAAAAAACGTAAGCGTGGAAGTGTGTGTGTCCGTCTGTCCAGCCCGGAAATGCGAGGCTGCAGCATGAAGCTGAAAGAAAGCAACTCTGTAGCTAAAGTGAGATCGCTGAGGAAAGAGAAACTCGCTTAGCTGCTAATATTATTTCAATAGTTTCTAGGAGCTTTTGGGCTTTCTGTCCCCTAGGCTTTTAAAGTAGCCAGTTTATATATAATATGTAATGTGGCCCACCAGAGGGTGTGTGGCTCCCCAACCCCGACATAGACAGGCCAAGACCCAAGACTTGGCAGACAGCACACCTTTCTTTAAGTTGATCCCCACTACACAGTACAGTACAAAGCATCAAATATATTACACAGTCTTTTTCTTCCTCTCTTTTTCTTTTCTTCGCCTGTACTCCTCCTCACAAGCTTTGTCCACCACTTCCCGACTCTGTCTCTTTGACTAGTACTGAGGTGGTTCCTTTTTATAGTACACCCGGAAGTGCTCCAGGGGTTTCTTGACCTTCTGGCTGCACTTCCGGGAGTGGCATAAGAGGTGCCACAAAGGGCTCAGCACTCCCTGGTGACGCCCACGGAACGCAACAGGGCTGCACCAAATTGAAACTCCTGGCATGCCCTGCGGGGATCCATGGTGCTGTAGCAACCCAAAGGGTGGCTGCCCTTTATTGTTGCAGGGAAGATATTGTCCCAATGATGGTCACTCCCTCCGTCCTTCAAAGCAGCTGGTGTCCTGTCCAGGTCATGAACCCCGGCCATCCGTCACAGTAAAGAATAGGGGGCGTCCTGACTGGGATAGCACCAGGAGGCCAAAGTAATTGAGGCACACAAGGAGATGATGAATTCAGGTCAGTGCCAACCCCACCACCCCCCAGCCCCCAAGTATGCTAGATCATGGGTGGGCAACATCGGTCCTAGAGGGTCGCAGTGGCTGTATGTTTTCAATTCTAACCAAGTTTACTTAATTAGAAACCAATCCTCGCCAATCTCAGAAGTTATTTAATTTGATGGCTTGTTAGTCTGCAATGTTAGGTTCTTATATCATAGATTTTTTCCTTCCCAAGGATATCCTCCAAATGATCATTTTCAGTCCGTCACATTTTCCTCTTAGATGTTTTATTAAACCAAACAGTGCAGGATGAACACACACGTGTGTGGATGGAAACGAGTCAGATGGAGAACTGCTGGCTCCTTTGTCATTTGCATCTTATTTCTAATAAGGAGCCATTAACGCTAGAATTACCAGAGCCTATGAGAAAACACATAAATCCGGTCCACCTTAAATCTGTTTGCACCTCTCCGTCAGCATCTTTTGTCCTTTAAATGTGCCGATTAAGACAAGCAGCCTGCTATTCCATCTCCCCATCGTCACAGAAAGTTCACAAAATTCTCCCAGCTCATGCCTTATTTGATTATCTGGGAGTGAGTGAACTGCTGGAGTTTTAGAGTGGAAATAATAGATTGTTATTTGGAACACACGCATTTCATGTGTGGTCCGTTTCTACAGTAATCTGTGTAAACACATTGTTCAAACAGAAACTTTTTCATATTGTAGTAATAAATGTTACAAAACGTAGGCATAAACTATAGCATTCTAACACCCCCCCATGTATCTCTTGATCTGACTCTAAGTAACAGCGCCAGCGTTAATTCACACCCGATCTGATGCTGTTCGTTTTCAAATAATATTGCATTAGTGCGATGATGTTTTCTGATTAATTTTATACCCAATGTCCCATATATTTTTCTCTTTCTTTCTTTTCTTCATGCTGTGTTGACATCGTGCACCAGAAGGCGTGAGCTTATTCAGTGCAGCAGGAACACTCAGTAAGTGACGGTGAGATACGAAGAAGGCAGATTCACCAGCGTTTGTGTGTCAGCTTTTATCCCTCCAGATCAGAGAATGTCCAGTTCCATTGCCTCAAAGCACCACTCACATCTACAGTTACTCCCAGTTTCAAATAAAAACTACAGCGTCAGATCCCTAGGGCGGTGTATGTATCGTGATCGTGACTGAGAGAATAAAAGTGAAAAAAAAAGGTAACTTTTACAAGTCCTATAAATGTACACGGTCTGTTACAGACGCAAACCAAATGTATGTGTGTACTCTATAATATTAACAATAAGAGCAGCTCACTACTGAAAACGGCAAATATAGGAGGCAGTGGGGATCGAACCGGGGACTCTTGATTACCAGTCAGCAAATCTTACTGCTACACCACGGAAGCTGTTGTATCATCCTTGACCCTTTTGTGAAAGTGTTTATTTGCTCTTATTTGCACATATTCTATAGTTTATGCCTACATTTTGTAACATTTATTACTAAAATATGAAAAAGTTTCTGTTTTAACAATGTGTTTACACAGATTACCGTAGAAATGGAGCACACATGAAATGCGTGCGTTCCAAATAACAATCTATTATTTCCACTCTAAAACTCCAGCAGTTCACTCACTCCCAGATAATCAAACAAGGCATGAGCTGGGAAAACTTAGTGAACGTTCAGCGACAGTGGGGGATGGAATAACAGGCTGCTCGCTGCTTGTCTTAATCGGCACATTTACAGGACAAAAGATGCTGACGGAGAGGTGCGAACGCATTTTAGGTGGGCCGGATTTACAAGTTTTCTTGTAGGCTCTGGTAATTCTAGTGTTAAAAACATTGAATACTGCTGTTTAGGAGTGAAATGAGCAATTAAGGGTGGGGAACCCTAACAAGTGAGACCACCGCAATGAAGCATCGAAATGTCACTTGAGCAGCAAGAGCTTCATCAGTAATAACTGACTTGTCATTAAGAAACTGGGCTGGAACAAAAATCTGCAGCCACTGTGCTAGATGGCAGCATACTGAGGCTGGGATTCCCACACAGACACCCCTAGGGTATGCTGGGACTTGTAGTCCCATGGAGGGCAGCCCTGTTAGGTTCAATGGTAATCCCTACTTTGTGGGGGCTTCTGTCTGACCCAGAAGTGCTATACCCTGGCACTGGAATTACTCCCAGATCTAAGATAAAAGAAGACACTTGACCTCATCCTGGTGAGTTGGAGTCGGGAAGGGAAAGGACAAACCTCATCTGGGGGGAGCCGAGGAGAAGTCAGAAAGAAAAAATGAGGAAAGAATTAGGAATGGTGGCGGGGTTCATTAAAAGAAGCCATTCATAATAATAAACCTTATGTTTGCACCTAGGACTTGTGTCTGGGGTTTGGGGGGCTGAAATGCCCCCTGTTGGTCACAATACAGATTTATGTTTTCGGGCAACAGTTGACTGCACCATAAGTGCTCACACACCTGTGCCATGGCAGTGTCTTCAGGCTAGAAAAGGAGAGGAGAAGAGAAGAAAAGAGAAGGGAGGAGAGGAGGAGAAAGGAGAAGGGAGGAAAGGAAAAGGAAAGAGAAGAAAAGAGAGGAGGACAGGAGAAGAAAAGACTGGAGGAAAGGAGAAGAGTAGAGTAGAGGAGAAGAGGAGAGAAGAGAGGAGAAGGGAGGAGAGGCGAAGAGAAGAAAAAAGTAGAGCATAGTAGAGGAGAAGAGAGGAGAGGAGAGAAGAGTAGAGTAGGGGAAAAGAGAGGTGAAGAGGAGAGAAGAGAGGTGAAGAGGAGAGGAGAAGAGAACAGAGGAGAAGAGGAGAGGAGGAGAAGAAAAGACTAGAGGAAAGGAGAGGAGAGGAGAAGAGTAGAGTAGAGGAGAAGAGGAGAAAAGAGTATAGTAGAGGAGAAGAGAGGAGAGAAGTGTAGAGTAGGGTAGAAGAAAGATGAAGAGGAGGACAGAAGAGAGGAGAACAGAACAGAGGAGAAGAGGAAAGGAGGAGAAGAGTAGAGAGGAGGAGAGGAGAAGAGGAGACTTTTGTTTTTATTCTTCTATTTTTTTGCCACCCAAATCTACAGGTACGTCGTCTTCTGCTTTTGTTTTTGTAGATTTCAGAAATGCACAATTGTCCTTCCAAGCGTTAATTTTTTTAATTTCCTACACAAATGATCAGTTGTTCTGTTCGCGTGTGCCTAACAAAAGGGCCGCTGCCTGCTTCACTGAACACTCTGTATTTACCCGACATGCCGTCTGCAGCATCCAACCAACCTTGAATTCGGATTTCTTTTTCTTCTCTCTTTTGTTTGGCTCCTTAGACCGCGTCTGTTTAGTTTTGTGAAAGCTCACCTCTGAGAGATGTTGCTTGGATTTATATTCATTTTTTCACTGAAAAGAGAACATTCATTCAGTTTCCATGAGCCTAAATGGTGCTTTGAAGCCCACCGTGTACAAGAGGTAGCTGTTCTTTTTTTTTATTATTATACCATAAATAGAAACTCCTGCTGTTGCTCTTCACAAATCAAGTGTGAGACTTGTTGGCGAGGAGCCCCACAACATGAGAGCCCATCACGGACCACCGGGGAAGAAACACTCGGCTGATTAGGGAGAGACACATAATTGCAGGCCTTTTAAGGCAAAAAGGAACAAACAATCCACAGGCATCCATGTACCATATTAACTTTAGCTTCATGGGCTTCCCAAACACCTTGTTTTACCATCTTTCATCAAAACGATGGCCTCTTGAATACCCCTTCTGAGAAGCTCAGCAGCTTTATACATTAACAGCCTTCGTTAGGAAATGAAACAAAAAACACTGAGCTTACATTCAAAACACATTTGGCAAAAACCCACCGTTGACTGCTTGTAAGGCTTCAATGAGTCACTTTTAAAGGCACTATATGATAGATAGATAGATAGATAGATAGATAGATAGATAGATAGATAGATAGATAGATAGATAGATACGAAATGCACTATATTATACAGTAGATAGATAGATAGATAGATATGAAAGGCACTATATTATAGATAGATAGATAGATAGATAGATAGATAGATAGATAGATAGATAGATAGATAGATATGAAATGCACTATATTATACAGTAGATAGATAGATAGATATGAAAGGCATTATATGATAGATAGATAGAAAGAAAGAAAGAAAGAAAGAAAGAAAGAAAG
>JANRMT010062824.1:77651-89606 GCA_026402145.1 Polypterus bichir lapradei | reverse complement strand
ATAGATAGATAGATAGATAGATAGATAGATAGATAGATAGATAGATATGAAAGGCACTATATGATAGATAGATAGATAGATAGATAGATAGATAGATAGATAGATAGATAGATAGATATGAAAGGCACTATATGATAGATAGATAGATAGATATGAAAGGCACTATATGATAGATAGATAGATTGATTGATTTTAATATAGTAGGCAGGATTAGATAGTGACACAGACGGCTGGGGTTCTTACCCGGCCAGGACGACTAGAAGGACCGGATAGAAACATTAAAAGCTTCCGGGTCAGGAGGACACAACCGCCCTGGAGCAGGAGAGGACCACGGGAGAGGAGGAGAGACATTCCAAATCGTTGGGACCTGTGGCCACTGCCAGGGGGTGCCTTAAGCCTCCTAGAACCCAGGAGAACTTTACTTCCACCACACTTGGCAAGATGGCGGAGGAACCTGCCAGGGACGCCCGGAGTGCTTCCGGGGCAAAGGGCAACACTTCCGCCACACCAGGAAGTGCTGCCGGAAGTTCGTTTCCAGCCACCTGGAATGCATCCGGGCGGGAATAAACAGTTGAGTTGCTGAGTTGGGAGGCAGGGTGGCTAAGCGTCTGGGAGTTTGGAGGATTGTTTATTGTGATTAGTGTATTGTTATTGGAGAATTGTGGAGAGGAGCGTGCTTTGTGCACATTATTATTATAATAAATTAATTATTTGGACTTTTATCTGGTGTCTGACGTGTGGTCTGAGGGTACAAGGGAGCGAGAAAGCCCTAAACTGTCACAATAGATAGATAGATAGATAGATTTTAGTATAGTAGGCAGGATTAGATTGATAGATAGATAGAGAGAGGAATACAACCAGACAGCACTAGATGAATATTTGGGGTACCATCATGATGCACCCCATTTAATATGCAAGCCAACTGAAGGAAAAAAAATGATCAAGAAATTGGACTAAAGAGGTTCAAAGCTTGAACCTCTCCTGGTGTGAAGATGCTTTACTCCCAGATGTGGTTTCTTGACTAAATACCAACTTCCAGCTCCTTACATTCTTATTTATGGTCTGGGGTGGAAGAGGAAGAGGTTCTGTGAAGTAGGAATAAGTGATGTCTACATTCTTCTTCTGGCCAAATGTCCTCTGTTGTGAGAGTTAAAAGGGAAAATGAAACAGTGACAGCGCCACCCCGCACTCGGAAGGGGAAATACATACATTGTAAGAGCCTTGAAGATTCCCTCTAGGTGTGTCTTAGATAAATAGGTAAGGAAGACACTATATGATAGATAGATAGATAGATAATACTTTTTTGTCTCTAAGGTGAAATGAAATCTTGTTATCTTGCTATCAATACACTGATGCTTTTGCATTATTAATATAAGGGTGTCCCTTGGAATATGTTGAAGTTAAGAATGGTTCTAATTATATATACTGTATATAGTTTTTTTTATGCATTACATTTTCTTTTCTTCATTATATTTTGTGTTTCTTTCCTCTTGTTTGATTACTTATTTGTGTCTTGTGAATTTCTGTATATTCTTCTGTCACTTGAAATCAAACCTGCCCTGTTCACTTTTAACGGATGTCACTTTTCTTCTGTGCAGGTGACTCTGGAGCTGAAGAGTGGTCCCAGTGGAGTTCATGCTCTGTTACGTGTGGTCAAGGGTCGCAGGTGCGAACCAGAACTTGTGTATCACCTTACGGGACACACTGCAGCGGCCCTTTAAGAGAATCAAGGGTTTGCAATAACACTGCCCTCTGTCCAGGTAGTGTTAGTCGTAGATGGTTGGCTCTTACGTTATTCTGTGTCACTAATGACAGGCTTTTTTTTTTTTTTTTGTTGTTAACCATTTCATTTCTTATGTTTGTTTCATTATCTGGGTTGTGTAAGTCATTGAATCACTGAGGTTAATTAAGGACCAAAAATGTCCTTTTCAATGTCCAGTGTTGAACAAGTGACAAGTGACGTGTTTTAATGACTTGCTCGAGTTGTGTTGTTGTAACCCCTGAGGTGTACTTGGGGCTCCTAAGGTCCGTGTCTCACAAGCTTTAGTCGTCTGAAGAGCCCCAGAGCCTGCTGTTCATTTGTGGTGGGTGTGTGTGTTTCTTCCTCAACATCTGCACAACTTATTATGATGCCTTTTCTGTTTTGAAATTGTAATTTGTCAGATGCTATATTTCTTTCTGTTATGATATTTAGCAAACAGACAAAATTTTCTCTTCAGTGAACAAGCTGATATTGAGCATTTTTGAGAAATGATGTGGAAAACTGATGACCTCCATTGCTTTCTCTGAGCTCACTCACTTCATAATTGTCATTTTTAACAGTAGGGCAGACCATCGATCAGATACACCATATGACCAAATGTTTGTGGACACCTGGCCATCACTCCTACATGAGCTTGATGGGCATCACATTTCAATTAATATGGAGGTGGCTTCTGTAGTTCTGGGGTGTGTCTGTGAGAATTTGTGACCTGTCAGCCTGAAGACCATTTGTGAGGCCCTGTTCTGATGTCGGATGAGAAGACCTCACTCATAATTAGCATTCCAGTTCATCCCAAAGGTGTTCAGCAGGGTTGAGCTCTGCATGGCTTGTGTTTGATTTTGTGGGCCTGTTAATAATGAAACGCCTGAATTCAATCAATTGGAAGGGCGTCCACATACTTTGGGCAGTGTCGGGTATTTGGATCTTCAGAGTGGACTGTTTTCATTAAGAACTTCCTCCAATTTGATTCACCAACAAAAATGGCAAATTGGCAAGATGGCCAACAGCCATAACACGTGCACTTCAGAAGAGGTCATCCACCTGAAGCTAAGTAAGTTCAGGCCCGGCCAGTACTTGGAATGGGAGACCATCTAGGAGGTCAGGACTCTGTGGAGAGCACTTAAGTTCCTCCATGCTTTCTGGAGCTGGCGTTGTGTATAGAGACAAAGTCAGGCTGGAACTGCAAAGGGGCCTTCCACAAAGCTGGAAATGTACAGTCGTGGCCAAAAGTTTTGAGAAGGACCCAAGTGTTGGTTTTCACAAAGTTTGCTGCTTCAGTGTTTTAGATATTTTTGTCAGATGTTTCTCTGGTGTACTGAAGTAGAATTACAAGCATTTCAAGAATTTCAAAGGCTTTTATTGACAATGACATGAAGTTTATGCGTAGAGTCAATATTTGCAGTATTGGCCCTTCCTTCTTTTTCAAGACCTCTGCAGTTCACCCTGACATGCTGGAAATCAACATCTGAGCCAAATCCTGACTGATGGCAGCCCATAATCAATGCTTGGAGTTTCTCAGAATTTGTGGGTTTTTGTTTGTCCACCCATCCCTTGAGGATTGACCTCAAGTTCTCAATGGGATTAAAGCTCTGGGGAGTTTCCTGGCCACGGACCCCAAATGTCGATGTTTTGTTCCCTGAGCCACTTAGTTCTTACTTTTACCTTATGGCCCGGTGCTCCATCATGCTGGAAAAGGCATTGTGGGTCACGGAATTGTTCTTGGATGGTGGGGAGAAGTTGCTCTCGGGGGATGTTTATTCATGGCTCAGGATTGGGGCACCACCAGTGCAGAACTGGCTCAGGAATGGCAGCAGGTGAAGACTTTTGGAAGATGGCCTGGTGGGTGTCAAGAAGGATAACAAAGAAGCCAAGAAAAACATCAGGGACATACTGAGATTCTGCAGAAGGTACAGGGATTGGACTGCTGAGGACTGCTGGGGGAAAGTCATTGTCTCTGATGAATCCTCTTTCTGGAAAAAAGAATAGGTGAGCGGTGCTACCATCAGTCCTCTGTCAGGCCTACAGTAAAGAATCCCAAGTCCATTCATGTCACGTGGGGTTGCTTCTCAATCACAAATTGGCCTAAAAACACAGCCATGAATAAAGAACGGGACCAAAACATCCTCCGAGAGCAACTTCTCCCCATCATCCAAGAACAGTTTGGTGACCAACATGATGGAGCACCGGGCCATAAGGCAAAAGTGAGAAATAAGTGGCTCAGGGAACAAAACATCGACATTTGGGTTCTGTGGCCAGGAAACTCCACAGACCTTTAATCCCATTGAGAACTTGTGGTCAATCCTCAAGAGGTGTGTGGACAAAGAAAAACCCACCAATTCTGACAAACTTCAAGCATTGATTATGCAAGAATGGGCAGCTACCATCAGTCAGGATTTGGCCCAGAAGTTGATTGACAGCATGCCAGGGCAAATGTTGACTCTGTGCACAAACTTCATGTCATTGTCAATAAAAGCCTTTGAAACTTCTGAAATGCTTGTAATTCTACTTCAGTACACCAGAGAAACATCTGACAGAAAGATCTAAAAACACTGAAGCAGCAAAGTTTGTGAAAATGAATACTTGTGTCGTTCTCAAAACTTTTGGCCACGGCTGTACGATGGTCTAAAATGTCTTCATGTGCGGTAGAATTGACAGTCCACTTCACTGGTGCCGAGGGGCCCAGTTGAAACCCTGGAAAGCTGCCCACCTCCCCCAAAATGGACAGTAGACACCATGCAGAAGTTGTCATGGCATCTGCCAAGCCCAGACTGGTCTACCAGACTTACGGATTGTGAAGCTCTAGACAACACTCTTCCCCTACTCCAGTGCCCTCCAGCTGACACCTGGCATTGCCCATCATGACCTTACACTGCTCAGCCATCGCATTGTCTCATATGTTGACTTATGCAGCTTCTCAGCCCATTTCATGGAGCTTCCAATGGACAGTTCTTGCTCTGATGTTGCTTCCCGAGGTAGTGTGGATCTCTCTTGTGAGCGATGCTCCAGAGGATAGGCCATTTTTTGTGCACAATGCACTTCTGCACTGGGCCGTCCCACTCTGTGACTTAGCTTGGTCTACCCCATCATTGCTGAACTGTTTCTGCTCCTCAACACTTCCACGTCACAATAACAGCACTTACAGTCGACCAGGGGAGATCTAGCAGATGCAGAAATCTCACATACGGACCTTTGGCAAAGGTGGCTTCCTGTGACAGTGTCACTGAGTTGTTCAGTTGTGACCCTTTCAGCTTGTCAGTGGAGACTGCATGGCTAGTGTTTGGTTTTTTGGGCCTGTCAACAACGAAACACCTCAGTTCAATCAACTGGAAGGCCGTCCACATACTTTGGCCTATGGTGTGTATTTGGATCTACTCAATAGACTGTTTTCATAAAGAACGTCCTCCAATTTGATTAACCAACGAAAATGGCAAAGGGATAAGATGGCAAGCAGCCACACCACCTGCACTTCAGAACAGGTCATCTACTTGAAGTTAAGCATGTCTGGGCCCGGCCAGTACTTGGGTGGGAGACCATCCAGGAAAAGCTTGGGTTGCTGCTGTAAGAGGTGTTGGTGTTGGCACTTACCCTGTGTTCTGAATGTGGATCCCAATGCCCCCACTGCAGTGATAAGAAAATGGTGCCATCCTTCAGATGAGGCGTAAAACCGAGGAACTGACTCTCTGTGAGGTCCCTGGGCATCCTTCATAAAGACTAGGATGGATCCCAATGTCCCGGCTAAATTGACTCCCACAGTTTGGTCATTCTGGAGACAGTTAGGTAGGATAATCCTGCATTGAGGGTGCCAACAGCCATACCACCTGCGCTTCAGAAGATGCCATCCACCTAAAGCTAAGCAGGCTCGTGCCCAGTTCTTGGATGGGAGAACAACCAGGAAAAGCTTGGGTTGCTGCTGGAAGAAGGTGTTGATGAAGCCAGCAGGGGACGCTTACCCAGTGGTCTGAATGTGAATCCCAATGCTTCAGTGCAGTGACGGGGACACTGTGCTATAAAAATGGTGCCATCCTTTGGATGAGATGTAGAATCGAGGTGCTGACTCTCTGCATGCATCCTGCATAAAGAGTAGGGTGTATCCCAATGTCCTGGCTACATTGCCCACCACGGCCTGGTCATACTGGCCCCCTAATCATCCCCTGTCTCTGATTAGCTAGCTAGCTATACCTAGTTATCTCTCACCAGTTAACAGCTAATGTGTGGTGAACGTAGTGCCACAAAAATGGCTGCCATCGCATCATCCGGGTGGATGCCACACATTAGTGCTGGCTGAAGTGGCTCCTCACTCACTATGTAAAGTGCTTTGAGCAAAAGACCCCCTGGGCATCCTTTAACAAGAGTAAGGAGTATCCTGATGTCCTGGCTAAACGGCATGGCAGGGCCTGGTCATTCTGACCCCCTAATCATCCCCAGTCACTGATTGGACATTTGGGGTCCGTGGTCAGGAAACTCCCCAGACCTTTAAACCCATTGAGAACTTGTGGTCAATCCTCAAGAGGTGGGTGGACAAAGAAAAACCCACCATCATTCTGACCCCCTAATCATCCCCAGTCACTGATTGGCTGTCTCACTCACCACTTCACCACCTAACAGCTCACGTGTGGTGAGCATACTGGTGCAAAAATGGCCGCAATCACATCATGCAGGTGGAAGCTGCACATTAGTGGTGGTTGAAGTGACTCCCCACTTACAATGTAAAGTGCTTTGAGTATTGAGAAAGGTGCTCTATAAATGTAAAGAATTATTATTATTATTGGGGCGGCACGGTTAGGAGACCCAGGTTCGCTTCCCGGGTCCTCACTGAGTGGAGTTTGCATGTTCTCCCCGCATCTGCGTGGGTTTCCTCCCACAGTACAAAGACATGCATGTTAGGTGCATTGGCGATCCTAAATTGTCCCTGGTGTCTGCTTTGTGTGCGCTCTGCGGTGGGCTGGCACCCTACCCAGGGTTTGTTTCCTGCCTTGTACCCTGTGTTGCCTGGGATTGGCTCCACCAGACCCCTGTGACCCTGTGTTAGGATATAGCGGGTTGGATAATGGATGGATGGATGGATTTAGACCCTTTCACTTTCTGCCCAGGGCACCATGGTGGCGCAGTGGTAGCGCTGCTGCCTCGCAGTAAGGAGACCTGGCTTCACTTCCCGGGTCCTCCCTGCGTGGAGTTCGCATGTTCTCCCTGTGTCTGCGTGGGTTTCCTCCCACAGTCCAAAGACATGCAGGTTAGGTGGACTGGCGATTCTAAATTGTCCCTAGTGTGTGCTTGGTGTGTGGGTGTGCCCTGTGGTGGGCTGGCACCCTGCCCAGGATTTGTTCCTGCCTTGTGCCCTGTGTTGGCTGGGATTGGTTCCAGCAGACCCCTGTGACCTTGTGTTGGGATATAGCATGATGGATTATTATTATTATTATTATTATTATGATTATGATTATTATTATTATTATTATATCTTAGACAGTTTAGGCAACATGTAAGAGATTACTAGGTCATCAGGTCCAAAGGGCATTCATTTGGTCCATTTGTAGCTTTTAGTAATCACACTAATGGCAAAGGATATAATCCATAAAATTTCTGTGTTCTGCAGATGTAGGACTCCATCCATTTTTTTGTCTTTTCAAAGGGGTGCACTGCAATGGCATCGGTGTTTCCTGCTGCACCAGAATGTGTGCTGACGTTTATTTCACGCTGCAATCCCTGAGGCTTTTAGTGCTGCCAGTCCACTTCGCTGACAAAAGGCCTTAATGATGCTAATCACCATTTACCGACGATGTTATTGCATTTTTGGAATTCATTGGAATGCACGGTTATCTATTTATGTATTTGGATGTGTGGTCAAGTAAGCACGTGGATAATTGAATGAAAGATAATTGTGATTCTATGTTGTCGAAGTAATCTATTGATGTCCAGCATAATTAAGATAATTACATTAGAATCAGGATTGTTGTCCCAGTTGCGGTGGTGCTGCGCAGGGAGACGGAAAAAAAAAACGTGGGCACTCGGGAAATATCTGCAAGAGGGGCTGCTTATATGTGCTTTCTGTGACCCTGAATTAGATAAGGGGGTTCAGATGATGTGTGGACTGTGGTTTCCTTTCTCTGTCCCCTTCTCTTGTTATGTCTATATGGACAGAGCCCTCCATAATGTCTGGGACAACGACACACTTCTCTTTGATTGACCTCCTCTGCTCCACAGTTTAAAATTACAAATCAAACAATTCAGACGTCGTGATTAAAGTGCACATTGACGACTTTCATTTAAGGGGATTTGCACACATTTTTGTTACATAAAACTTTTTCCCCTCATTTCAGGGCACCATGATGTCTGGACACAGCAATGGCAGGTTGAAATCAGAATATACGTTTATATGTTTAATATGTCACTGTGCTCTGTACAAAAAAATATTTTATAAATCTGCTTCTTTCTCACATATACAGCTAAAGGCAGATTTAGCACACAGGGGCTCATCGTTTAGAACAAGCATTAGAAGACACGAAAGGGACAGCAATGAAAATGGGCATTGTACTGTGTCTGGGTGCATGAAATTGAATCCTCTCTTTGTCTGGTTTGGAATGGCATGATTTACCAAAGTAAAGGCCTGCACATGGAGCATTGCCCGACGGCATGGTGGCACAGTGGGTAGCGCTGCTGCCTCGCAGTAAGAGGATCCGGGTCCTCCCTGCGTGGAGTTTGCATGTTCTCCCCGTGTCTGCGTGGGTTTCCTCCCACAGTCCAAAGACAAGTTATTTTCTCTTATGTGATTTCTTCCAGCCGTATCACTATGGACGGCATATCGCCTCGTTAATATTATATCTATATAGGTTCAGGTTACTTAAAATGGTGCAATTAAAAAGAACTTATTCCAACCAGGGAGCTATCGCCCCTTAGAGGAAAACACAGGTCTGTCAAAGCCATTGTCATATTTAGTTGTTTGTCACGTGTCCCTCACATGCAATGACTGCTTGAAGTCTGCGATTCACAGACATCATCAAGTGCTGGGGATCTTCTCTGGTGATGCTCTACCAAGCCTCTAATGCTGCCATCTTCAGCTCCTGCTTGTTTCGGGGGGCTTGTCCCCTTCAGCATATGGATGACCTGCTCAGTTGGATTGAAATCGGGTGACTGGCTTGGCCATTCCAGAATTTTCCATTGTTTATCTTTGTAAAGCTCCTGTGTTGCCCCAGCAGTCTGTTTGGCTCATCATCTTGTGTCATCATCAAGTGTTATCCAGTGGGTTTGGAGGCCATTAATGGAACTTGAGCAGATCAGATGTTTCTACACACCTCAGAATTCGGTGTGCCACTGCCATCAGCAGTTCCATCATCAAGTGTGCCAGATACCTGTGGCAGCCATACATGCCCAAGCCTTAACACCCCCAGTACCATGTTGAACAGATGAGGTGGTCTGCTTTGGATCTCAGGCAGTTCCTTCTCATCTCCACACTTTGCTCTCGCCATCACTCTGATGAGGTTCATCTTTGTCTCGTCTGTCCACAAGACCCTTTCCCAGAATTCTGCAGGCTCTTTGAAGTCTTCTTCACAAACTATAATCTGGCCGTCCTGTTATTGTGGTTTGCACCTTGCAGTGTGGTTTCTGGATTTCTTTTCATGACATCTTCTGCTGATAGTCATCTCTGACACACGTGCATCGGTCCCCTGAAAACTGTTTCTGATCTGTCGGACAGGTGTTGGGGGCTTTTACTTTACCATCGTGAGGATTCTTCTGTCATCAGCAATGTTGGTCTTCCTTGGCCTACCAGTCCCTTTGTGATTACTGATCTCACCAGTGTCCACTTTCTTCTTCATGATATTCCAGACAGTTGATTTCGGTCATCCTCAGATTTTTCCCGATGTCTCCAATGGTTTGATTCTCGTTTTTCAGCCTCCTAATGGCTTCTTTGACTTTCATTGGCAAGCTCTTGTCCCCATATTGAAAAATGGCAACTGCAGACTCCAAAGGGTAGAAACAGGCTGAGCCATGAAACCTACCGGAGGAGTCACAAACACCTGGGATACCAATTGTCCCAAATGGGGAGGACCATGTAGATACAGCGCTGTGTGACCCAAATGTGTGCAGATCCCCTTAAATGAAAGTCTGCAGTGTGCACTTTAATCACAATGTCTGAAATATTTGATTTGTAAGTTTAAAGTGGGGCGTAAATTAAGGAGAAATGGGTCTTAGTCCCAAACATTATGGAGGGCACTGTGTGTAATGCGATTAAATGGCCTTGTTTTCTGCCTTCCATCTGATGCTGCCAGGACCAGCTTTGCCACCCACAACAATGAAATGCCTTAAACTCTTTGAGGGCTGAATATTTTTTCCAAAAAACAAAATTTTTTTGAAAAGCACACAATACACTAGTTTCACACATACAGTAAATCAAGACTGCTCTTGGCACCCGTTCGGCATCCCTGGCAGCAATGGATGTGCAGGGGCAGCTCGATGGCCAGCAGGAATGCATGGCGGGCCGGCTACCTCTTTGTCTTCACACAGCAGGTGGGCGACGGTGGCGATCGCACTGTGATGCAATATGGTTTGTACCTCTTGTCATCATAAGTGATGGTCGTCCTATGCGAATGCTGCTGTAGGCGTATCGGCTACATGAACGATCAGCTGGGGACCGATAGGCTGATGCTGGTACCTCACTTTCGTTTTTCGATTTCCATCTCCAGATCACTTGCATCAAACTCAGAGTCCGAAAAGTCAGAGTCTGATCCAGCGATAATACGTAAAATGTTCATGGAGTATTTTGCGTTACACATTTGCTTTAGTCTCTCGCCAGATGCTGATGCCATTTTTTAGAGGCTGTTTGCTATTCACTACTCATGCACGCCCAGGCAATCGTGGTCAAACCAACAAAGCTATGTAACTTCCCTTCAACCAAAGAGAGTCGAACTAAAACATAAAGGCGAGTTTTGTCACAGTTTACTGCCCATTATTGTCTTAAACCGACAAAAGTCAACATCAGCCCTGAAAGAGTTAATTAAGTGTGTATGAGAGTGTTCTGTTTAAAGATATACTAGCCAAAGTACCCACCATTGCCTGGGCATAAATATACAGGGAGATAGCGTCTTTTGGAAATTCAACAACCCCACAGACACACTCTTACACAAAAGCTGTAATCCATGGAGACAACAAAATTGATATCCGATTAACTGAGAAGAAAACACGGTCCCTGTGGTCTTCAATTAGCTCCTGCATCGGGCGGCAGAAGGGTCTGTGCACACTGATGACATTGTCCTCCCATCAGTCCCTGCGCACTCCTGCTATCTGATGGGAATTGTAGTCCCCGTTCGGCATGGAGTTTGTGTCTTGCCCCGCGGTGGTCTTAGATGAGATCCCGTGTTAGCTAATGTCCTGACAGCACAATGACAGGAGTGTCCATTGCGAAAAACTGGGAGATGCGAAATCAAACAGTAAAAGGTCAAAGCTGGGAGATCAGTTACACTGCAACGAAACCAAAGCATGAGATAATCTCGAGGTTAAAAAAGTTTTGGTAAAGAAGTTCTGTACCAAAAGACAGCAACAGCATGTATTTATAGAGCACATTTTCAAACAAAAGGAACGTAGTGTAAAGCACTTCACAGCTAGCGTAACAGACATTTAAAAAATGTCCACCTTAATTAAAAGACAAGTGTCTGTTGTGTCTATCCGGTCGCCAAGTCTCTGTTATATGCCATTTAGAATGGGCTTTGTAAAAGCAGTGCTAAGGTTTGCAATGTGCCATCTGTTGGAACGAAAAATACAAAGCATTTTATTACTAGATGCATTACAAAGTGCATTCCAATCAATGGTGCAGTGCAAACATTAAAGGTGAATTTGTCCAACAGAAAGTAACTGTCGGATGGACAGAAAAAAATCAGCTTATTCACCTTAATAAAAGGACAAATGTCTGTCTGTGTCTGTATATCTAGTTGCTATGTCTCTGTTATATGCCATTTAGTGTGGGACTTGTGAAAGCAGTGTTAATGTTTGTGATGTGCCATGTGTTGGAATGAAAAATGTGATGCATTTTATTACTACTTGCATTAGAGAATACATTCCAATGGGTGGTGCACTTTACACATTAACAGTAAATATGTCCAACAGAAAGTAACTGTCGGACAGAAAGAAATCAGCTTATCCACCTTAATAAAAGGACCAGTCTGTGTGTGTGTGCGTGTGTGTCCATCCAGTTTGCAATGTTTCTG
>JANRMT010062824.1:63050-76849 GCA_026402145.1 Polypterus bichir lapradei | reverse complement strand
TTTAAATTCCTGAGAGCAACAACTGTAGCTGCATAAAAGCTTATTTGCTTTTAATGTGCATGAGCATTATGATCAACTATTAAATCGGCGATAACGAAACTTTAAAACCGCTAAGTTTGCTCAGTACGCACCTGCTGACCCATTTATACGGACTGATAAGGACGGATGACAAACTGACTGGCTGATTTTCCAAACCCTGTTAATGAGTTTACTCCTCACTAAAGATCAGCAACTATAAAGAGAATTTAAAAATTCAATTAGCCAATCAAAGAGGAGGATTAAGCGGTATGGTAAACACAATAAACAGGCAACAGAAAAACTGTGGGCTGATGGGGCCAAAGCACGTTTGTACGGCGACGTCCTCACTTGCATGGTTTTCGTGGCTTTGACTCTAAAAAGGGACCCTGCATGATGCGTGAACTTGAAGAGCTGCTTTGTTTGATTGCTAGTCGTATTGTTTCAATTCAGAAGCAGCTGGACCTTGACTTCTGCACTTGTGCTGCCAGGGTGGGGGACCCTTAAATGGCTAGGCGGGCCAGAAAATGTCAAAATCAGGTCAGATCAATAAAGCTAGCTAAGAGAGTCGAACTAAAATGGAGTGGCGAGTTTTGTCACAGTTTACAGCTGATTACCATCGTCTACGCCTGAAGTTTTCGTCAACATCTGCCCTGAAAGAGATAAGGAGTTGAATAGTAAGATGAACAGGGTCATCGCAACTGAAGATCTTAGAAAGCTATTGGACACTATTTAAGGGTTTTATACTTTGTGTAAAAGCTGAAAGTAAGATAAGATGATATTCCCATACCTGCTTTATTGAAGTCAGGATTCACAGGGAGATGGAGTCTATCTTAGCAGCATGGAAAGGATGGAAGGGAGGAAGCAGCTCTGGCTGGTTAGTCAGTCCACTGCTGGGCCAATTTAAAGTTTCTATTTAACCCTAACCTACACGTCTTTGGGGAAAAATGAGCTAATTCCATGCTAACACTGGCCTAGAGTGAGATTTGAACCTAAGACCCAGGATATACCATGCAGTATGCTAACCACTGTGCCACCCTGCCACACTAAGATTAAGGACTTTGGCTAGTGGTTCTCAAACTGTGGGGCACACCCCCCAGGGCGTGTGTGTGTGTGTTGGGCTGTACATTTTTTTGTAATTTTTTACATTTTATTTCAAATTTAAATTTGCAAGCATATACTGTAATCACAACGAATGCATTCTAACTAAAATTAAAATAAGACATTTCTAAGGCATAGATCTAATGACTAATATCATTAGTCAGAGGGGACTGGGCGGTCTCATGGTCTGGAATCCCTACAGATTTTATTTTATTTTTTTTCTCCAGCCGTCTGGAGTTTTTTTTGTTTTTTCTGTCCCCCCTGGCCATTGGACCTTACTCTTATTCGATGTTAATTAATGCTGATTTATTTTGTTTTCTTATAGTGTCTTTTATTTTTCTATTCTTTATTATGTAAAGCACTTTGAGCTACTGTTTGTGTGAAAATGTGCTATAGAAATAAATGTTGTTGTAATATGTGCCAGCTTTAAAGTACACAGCCTGTCCAGGTTTGATTTGATATTCAAGAGACACTCTGAGCTCCTTTTCTATTTGAAGTTTGTTTCTATGACGAGCGGCGCCGCTGCTGCTGCTTTTATAGTCGCGTATTTTCAATCCAGAAAGTTCGAGACGTATCGGTGTCTGTCGCGAACATTCGGGTAACAGTAGATCAGGTGATAATGCGGCGCGACTGCACCACATTGGCAGCGTAGCCAATATTGCCAACTTGAGTTAAATAATTTACTGCGTATTGGGTTATTCTCATGATACAACTAACAGCGGTATAATATTTGTCGGGCGAAAATACGTTCGTCTCGCGCAGATTGACTTCATCGGTGTCCTCGTTTACGAGATTTTTTAAAGATTAAAACATATTTAATCGTTTCTTTACATAAAAAATAATTAAATAAGAATAAATAATTAATTCTTTGTTTTTGGAATTAGAATTACTACCAAAAACCACACAAGGCATTTTAGCAGTTATTAAAAAAAAGTCACTTTAAAAAAAAGAAATTGCAAATATTTCATCGAAGTTAGCCGAACACATGCAAATCTTACGGAAATAAAAATGATAGGATACCATTGTTAGTTGTATCATAGGTTATTGTCATCTATCTTATATTATGCAGGGGGCGCAGAATTATTCCAGGTAGAAAGGGGGGTATGTGGCGAAATATGAAAGTCTGAGAACTGCTGTCTTAGATCATACATTCTGGATCTGGTGGTGAATCGTCTGTGCTTGAAGTGGGCTGTTACTCTCTGTTACAGAGTACCAGCTCTTCTCATTTTTTTGTGATTGAGTATTACTTCTCTTAGCTGCAAACTACAAATGTTTGGGATGCACCTTTTGTTAGAATGGTAAATGGCAAAGCATTTTATGAGTACAAATGACGGTGATGTGGAATCTTTTGGGATGATAAATTCAATGCATTTTATGAGTACAAATGTTTATGATTCTCCATCTACTGGAATGACAAATTCAGTACATTTTATTACTACAAATGTTTGTGTGGTGTGCCACCTGTTGGAATGACAAATGCAGTGCATTTTAATACTACAAATGTTTTTGATGCACCATTTGCTGGAATGGGAAATCCAATGCATTTTCTGAGTACAAATGTTTATGATTCTCCATCTGCTGGAGTGACAAATTCAGTGCATTTTATTACTACAAATGTTTGTAAAGCGCTGTCTGTTGGAATGGAAAATGCAATCCATTTTAGCACTACACGTGTTTGTAATGCAGAATCTGTTGCATTGAAAAATCCAATGCATTTTATTATAGCAAAGGTTTGTGACATGCTGTTTGTTGGAATAAGAAATCCAATTTATTTTAATACTACAAATGTTTGTAATGCACCATTTGTTTGAATGGGAAATCCAATGCATTTTCTGAGTACAAATGTTTATGATTCTGCATCTTCTGAAATAACAAATTCAGTGCATTTTATTACTACAAATGTTAGTGTGATGCACCACCTGTTGGAATGGGAAATGCAATGCATTTTATGAGTACAAATGTTTATGATTCTGCATCTTCTGAAATAACAAATTCAGTGCATTTTATTACTACAAATGTTAGTGTGATGTGCCACCTGTTGGAATGACAAATGCAATGCATTTTATCACTGCAAAGGTTTGTGATGCGCCATCTGTTGAAATGACAAATGACATGCAATTTGATACTACAAATGTTTGTAATGCACCATTTATTGGAATGGGAAATTCAGTGCATTTTCTGAGTACAAATGTTTATGATTCTCCATCTGCTGGAGTGACAAATTCAGTGCATTTTATTACTACAAATGTTTGTGACGCGCCGTCTGTTGGAATGGAAAATGCAATCCATTTTAGCAATACACGTGTTTGTAATGCAGAATCTGTTGCATTGACAAATCCAATGCATTTTATTATAGCAAAGGTTTGTGACATGCAGTCTGTTGGAATGAGAAATCCAATTTATTTTAATACTACAGATGTTTGTGATGCACCATTTGTTGGAATCGGAAATCCAATGCATTTTCTGAGTACAAATGTTTATGATGCTCCATCTGCTGGAGTGACAAATCCAATGCATTTATGTTACTACATAGGTTTGTGATGCACCATCTGTTGGAAAGACAACTGCAATGCATTTTATAACTACAGATGCTTGTAATGCAGAATCTGTTGCAATGACAAATCCAGTGCACTTTACGAGTACAAATGTTTATGATGCTCCATCTGCTGGAGTGACAAATTCAGCTAATTTTATTACAACAATTGTTTGTGTGATTCGCCATCTGTTGGAATGACAAATGCAATGCATTTTATTACTACAAATGTTTGTGACATGCCATCTGTTAGAATGGAAAATGCAGTGATTTAAGATTTCAGTCTTCCTCAGATGGGTAGCATAGCAGAGCCATCGCTGACAGGGCACAGACACGCCATGCATCAGTGTGTGCACGCACCCTAGCTGACAGGAGGACGACCGCTGCGCATGCACGCTGCACTGACAGTCAAGCACATTAAACAGGCCGACTGATAACCACAAGTCCTGGACTCTCATCACAAAACAAAGCGCACATATCAAAGGGAAAGGTCAACCACTTGAAAGAAGCTGCCGAATCACAAGTCATAAAGGGTCATGGTGACATCTGGTCACAGTGAAGGACATTGTAGCAACTTCAGAGGAGTTACCTGGGGTGCCGTGTTTCACAAGAAGAGCTTCTGTGAGGAGCGGAGGTCCGAGGGTTTCTAGTAGGCAACACAAGGCTGTTTCTCTGTGCTTACTTTATAGTCAGAAATGTCTAAAATCAGTCAGTCATTGTCCAACCCGCTATATCCTAACACAGGGGTCTGCTGGAGCCAATCCCAGCCAGCCCAGGGCGCAAGGCAGGAAACAAACACCGGGCAGGGCGCCAGCCCACCGCAGGGCACACACACACACACCAAGCACAATTTAGGATCGCCAATGCACCTAACCTGCATGACTTTGGACTGTGGGAGGAAACCCGCGCAGACACGGGGAGAACATGCAGACTCCACGCAGGGAGGATCCGAGAAGTGAACCCGGGTCTCCTTACTGTGAGGTAGCAGCGCTACCCACTGCGCCACCATGTTGCCCATGTCTAAAATTACATTTCAAATATTAGAAATGCTTGAAGTGTTACTAATATTATAAATATTGCATTGTAATATTTTAATTCATCCAATTAATTTCTCTGCTGAAACTCATATCTACAATTACAGTAAAGAAAACTATTTGTCCTGGCAGGTATATTGACTTTCTCAGGGTGGGCCTTTAACTGGTGACCCTGAGGTCCATAATCTAACACCACAACCAATAGGGAGCCACAATGCTAGTGCCGAATGTAATTTAATTTTTAAGAAAGATTTATGTTTTTGCACAGTAGGACTTCTTGACTCTTATTGTTTAAATCTTTCTTTTTTATTTACTCTAAGGACGGCTGCCATAATGGTATCCAAATAGAGGCAATAAAGAAACATCAGACACGTGTGAACGGCATAGAATATTAAAGGTGTCAGTTCCATCTGAAAGCTTCAAAGGGAGTTGCTGCTTTAATGACCAAAAAAATAAAATAAAATCAAAATGAATAAAAGAATAAAATGCCATCAAATGATCTCGAGAAAACCTGTCCAGTCTAGTTGATGGGAAACATTAAAAACTTGCAGATGTCCTATGAAAAAAGTCTCATCAAGTATACCGTATTCCAGGGTTTTAAAGGCTCAAGCCAATGATCGCCTGTGAATAACGCAAAAGGCGTTGCGGACTTCTCCGTACTGACCAAGCGTCTCAGAATTACTGCGAGGAATGGCACTAAAAGTCCAAACGTGATAAGAATCTGCAAGACAAGAAAAAGAGCAACGGAGCGGCCGACACTCGCTACCAGCAAGGACAAGGAGGCTACATTTGAGAAGCAATGGTGTCACGATTTTACAGCTCCCCGTGTTGCAAACTGCTGCTCGTGATAGTTTGGTGATATCAATGCTAAGGCTTCACCACAAAATAATAATAATAATATCCATCCAGCTTTATCCTAACTACAGGGTCACGGGTGTCTGCTGGAGCCAATCCCAGCCAACACAGGGCACAAGGCAGGAAACAAATCCCGGGCAGGGCGCCAGCCCACTGCAGGGCACACACACACATACCCAGCACACACTAGGGACAATTTAGGATCGCCAATGCACCTAACCTGCATGTCTTTGGATTGTGGGAGGAAACCCACGCAGACACAGAGAGAACATACAAACTCCACACAGGGAGGACCCGGGAAGCGAACCCAGGTCTCCTAACTGTGAGGCAGCAGTGCTACCCACTGCACCACCGTGCTGCCCATTAGCTCAAGAGGCTCAATAACATCAAATAATTAAGAAACAAAAGAAAGATAATAAGAAAACATATCAGGTCAGGTCAGGTCAGGTTGGGGAGCAGGCACTGGTACAGCATGTTGCCGCAACCACAACATGAAGAAACAGCTCAGGATCCTGGCTGGTAACCCACCAAGCAGACACGCGGTTCGGCCCACTCTCCAGAAATGACCATCTATCTCTCACAGCCATGTGTTACGTGGGTGTCCCCTTGGCCTGGTCCAGCCACTCGGATCCCCAACAGTGAGGAACCTGCGAGCCGGATCATCCTCGGGTAATCACACCTCATGGCTATAATGCCATAACTGGCACTCCTTCACAATGCAGGTAATGTGCCTCATTTGGGACGCCATTAGCAACACAAAGTCTAACCAGCAGTACCCAGGGATCCTCCGGAGAGACAAAGTACTGAAGGAGTCCAGTCTTCATCTCAGGTCACTGGATAGCGTCTATATAGGTGTCACATGAGAGGTTGGGCATCAAATTAAAAGAAGTGGGAGTTCAGGGTGATGTTTTTAGGTGGGTGCAGAATTGGCTCACACACAGGAAGCAGAGGGTGCTGGTGTGAGGAACTTCATCAGAATTGGCTGACATTAAGAGTGGTGACTAGCAGGGGGCAGTGCAGGGGCCACTGATATTTTTATTATATAGAAATGAGTTAGATAGGAATTTAAGTAACAAGCTGGTTAAGTTTGCAGATGATACCAAGATAGGTGGATTGGTAGATAACCTGGAAGCTGCTGAGTCATCACAGAAGGACTTGGACAGCAGACAGGCTATGGCAGACTTGTGGCAGATGAAATTTAATGGCAGTAAATGTAAAGAATTACACATAGGAAGTAAAAATGTTATGTTTGAATACACAATGGGCGGTCAGAAAATCGAGAGTACACCTTATGAGAAGGATTTAGGAGTCGTAGTGGACTCTAAGCTATCGACTGCCAGACAGTGTTCAGATGCCATTAAGAAGGCTAACAGAATGTCAGGTTATATAGCGCCTTGACGTGTGGAGTACAAGTCACAGGAGGTTCTGCTCAAGCTTTATAACACACTGGTGAGGCCTCATCTGGAGTCCTGTGTGCAGTTTGGGTCTCCAGGCTACAAAAAGGACATAACAGCACAAGAGAAGGTCCAGAGAAGAGCGACTAGGCTGATTCAGGGCTACAGGGGATGAGTTAGGAGGAAAAATGAAAAGAGCTGAGCCTTAAGGAGATGAAGAGGAGACCTGACTGAAGTGTTTAAAATGATAAAGGGAATTAGTCCAGTGGATCGAGACGGTGACTTTAAAATGAGTTCATCAAGAACACGGGGACACAGCTGGAAACTTGTGAAAGGGAAATTTCACACAAACATTAGGAAGTTTTTCTTAAACAAAAGAACGATAGACACTTGGAATAAGTGACCAAGTAGTGTTGTAGACTTTAGGGACTTTCAAAACTCGACTTGATGTTTTTTTGTAAGAAATGAGTGAATAGGACTGGCAAGCTTTGTTGGGCTGAATGGCCTGCTCTCGTCCAGAGTGTCCTAATGTCTCACAATTTTATAGCAAGACAGGAAGCACCAGGACTCTAAAGACTTGGACCTTCATCCTTTTACAGAGATATCGGGAGCGCCACACACCTTTTCCATTGCCCTCATGACCCCCATATGCTCTCCCAATTCGCCTACAGACTTTATAGGAAGAGTCACCAGAGACGTGAATGTCACTGCCGAGGTAAATAAACTTCCCGATGAGGTCGACACTCTCTCTGCAGACCTTGGCTTGCACCCTCGAATCCTTTCACGTTCTCCACGAGGAGTCTGTCGTTCTGTACAGGTGATGATGCACGCTGAGCATCCTGAAGCAGCCCATCTGTTGCGTGCGACAAAATGGTTTCAGCCCTCGTTGCCTTTGTAGAAAGCCGTCCGGCAATTTGTGGGCCCGATGATCAATCAAATGTGATTGCTCATGAGCTCATTAGATAAATAATTTGTTTTAAAGTAGTTTAATATTTTATGTCTTTATATGTGTCTCTCGAGCTCCGAGCTGACATGTGGTTAATTGTCTCTTTCCTAGTTAATTACGCTGTCTCGTCTGATCAGTGGTCGGCTGCCTTGGTTTCATGCCGCTGAAGCGCACAGCTACTTTACTTCACTTTACTTCATTGCCATAACAACATCAGCTGCACAGAATTTAATCTGGTTGAAGCTCGTCCAGAAAACACACCGATACAACCTTACAAAATACAGACATCACTCGTGAACGTTCATCTGTAAATATGTCGTCTTCACTCAGGCGGTGGTCCCTTTATAGGTCATTCCCACTGGGCTCCCAGGATGCAAATTCAGCTTCATATACAATAATACAATACAATGCAATTTATTTCTGTATAGCCCAAAATCACACAAGAAGTGCCGCAGTGGGCTTTAACAGGCCCTGCCTTTTGACAGCCCCCCAGCCTTCACTCTGTAAGAAGACAAAGGAAAAACTCCCAAAAAAAACCTTGTAGGGAAAAAATGGAAGGAACCTTGGGAAAGGCGGTTCAAAGAGAGACCCCTTACCAGGTACGCTGGGCATGCAGTGGGTGTTAAAAAGAAGGGGGTCGATACAATACAATACGCAGAAGAGAACAAATCCTCAATACGGTATAAAAATACAAAATTTTAAAAGTACGGAGTAGAATTTAACAGTAGATGATATCCCATAATATGATTTGGATTTGTTTAGAGTCCTGGAGACCTCATTCATCAAGCTGCCTCCCCCATTTGGCCATTCCACAGCTGAGTCAGTGCTGGGACAGCCAATCAGGTGAAAGGACCCCTCTTTCCCACAATTCCTGTGATCCTCCATCAGGGATGACTTTACCTTAGGCAGGCAAAACAACTTGGCAGGTGGGCCGTGGCACCAAGTGCCACATTTGAGTACCGAGAAGAGAAACAGAATAGGTGAGGGTTCGTAACAAATTCTAACTCTCATGTTACTTATGTTTTAGTGTTAATGACTGACAACAGAGATGCAGTCTGTACAGTTAATCAGCAGCTCTAGTCAGGGTGTGCTAAACTGAAGTAGTGAGATTTAAAAGCTGAGACTGAAGGGGCATCTCTTATAGTAGCAGGCAGACCACTCCACAGTTTAGGGGGCCCTGTAACTAAAAGTTCGACCTCCCACTGTTATTTTATTAATCCTTGGAATCCTAAGCAGGCTGGCATCTTGAGATCTTAATGTGCGCTCAGGTTTGTAAGTCATGGTAAGTTCAGACAAGTAAGACCTTGGCCATTTAATGCTTTATACGTTAAAAGGAGGATTTTGAAATCTGCCCTAAACTTAACCGGGAGCCAGTGTAAGGATTTAAGAACTGGAGTGATATGTATTGTATAAAGAAGTACGCAACGTACCAAGTGGATTGCAGGCTGGAGATTTCTCAGCTCGATGAGTCAATGGAGAAGTCTGCCAGAGCAAGCGGTGAATTGGGATTTTTTTTATACAGTAGAATAGAATTTATGGTGAACGCTATCGTATTGTCACAAAGGCCATTACACGAGCCTCCTAGGTTGTTTTTGTTTATGTGCGATGTAAAGACTCAAAAGACACAAGATAAAGGGTCCGGGGCACCCGAAGGCAAACCCTTTATAATGAAGTACGCAAAAAGGCATCAAAAGAAACGTGTGGTACTACGCAAGCATTTGTTGTTTTGTTATTAAGAATATGTCTGGCCAATATGGCGTCGGTTCTGTTTTTGAGGAATTCTGGGAGGAAGCGGAGGGCCCAGGTGGGCTGGTCCCGGAAGTGACGTCAGATTGTGAGAGGTGTCGATCTTCCTTTCTGCCCCGGAAGAAGAGAGAGTGTTATTAGACAGCGTCCCCTTGTGTCTCTGCGGTAAACCACACTTACCAAGGCCCTTGGGTGGCTCCCCAAGCACAGCAAACAAGAAGAAATGCCCCCTAAACCAGGGGTGCCCAACTCCGGTCCTGGAGGGCCGCAGTGGCTGCAGGTTTTCATTCTAACCCTTTTCTTAATGAGTGACCCGTTTTTGCTGCTAATTAACTTCTTTTGAATTCATTTTAACTGACTTGGTTTTTAATAAATGTTTCCATGAATTTCTTCATCGTTCCTCTGAATTGCTTCATTTCTTTTCTTAACTGGCACCCAAACAGAAGTGAAATGTGAAGTAAGGGAGCCAACAGAAGACACCAACTAAGTCAGGGCCTCAAACTCCAACCAGTTGCTCAATGAGGTGCCGAGTCTTGTTGTTAATTTAACCCGTTTTTTTAATTCCATGGCTTGTTGCTGCTCTCATTGTGCAAGTCTCAGACCCCTTAATTGTTTTTTTTTTCCTTAATTAGCAGCCAAACAATAAAAAGATATAAAATGAGCCAAAACAACTGGTGTCCATCACACAATATCTGAAGATAAAGAAAGATGAAGGTCTCAGGAATGCTGAACTGCTCTTAGAAAAGAGAAAATCCACAATTTTGGAAATGTCTGCTATTGCACAATGAGAGCAGCAACAAGCCATGGAATTAAAGAACGGGTTTAATTAACGACAAGACTCAGCGCCTCATTAAGCAGGTGGTTGGAATGAAATTAGTTGGAGTTTGAGCCCCTGACTTAGTTGGTCTTGCGTTGGCTCACTCACTTCACATTTCACTTCTGTTTGGGTGCCATTTAAGGAAAGCAATGGAGCAATTCAGAGGAACGATGAAGAAATTCAGGGAAACATTTCTTAAAAACCAAGTCAATTAAAATGAATTCAAAAGAAGTTAATTAGCATCAAAAACAGATCACTAATTAAGGAAAGGGTTAGAATGAAAACCTGCAGTCGCTTATTTATTTTAGCCCAGAATTGTTCACTAAACACGTGGTCATTGGCTTTGAGTTCCCGCACAATCCGCAATTTGTAGGGGTGGAACTTCAACTCATGCAGTATTCTTTGCACGCTTTGTCGCCCTAACTGTAGCGAATATGCATGTTGTTGAACGGAGCAGCGGGGGCTCCTCACAATAGCAGCTCGAACAGCCTCAAAATTCTCTGGTGTGCGGGCCCATTCGAACACGACCTGGCAACTTCTTTTTTAAAGGCTGAACCCGTTTCTTTGAAATTACGCACCCATGTTGTAATCGCATGAGCAGACGGGACACGATCGTGACGTACTAACTGGTAATGACACTGAAATTCCCTTTGTGCAGCAGTCACACTATCACCATTCTTAAAAAAGGCTTTCACAGCAAACGCTCGTTGCGCTCCACTCCACTGATCCATTATAATTAATGGCAAAGGGTTCTAAGCGAGGTCACATTGGTCACCAAACAACTGCTGATGCCCCAGGGTCGCCAACACCTGCGCCACCATGTACAAGCAAAAGGTTTGGGGATTCGCCCCGTATAGTGTAAAGGATTTTCTGAAGAGTGGTTGTCTTACCACCGAGTAGTTTATAGAGCAGGGGTCTCCAACCTTTTTTCCCCCCCTGAGAGCTACTTTTACAAATTGAAAATGGCCGAGAGCTCCTCCTGCTTTCTAACGTTTATTCTCATAGCTTATTTCAACCCAAGGAAATAGAATAAGCTTGTTTTGCCTGAACATTTACAAAATGTTGGTGTCCACAACTCACATTTTGCATTAAAACATCACAAAAAACATTGAGTTCACCTGCAAGTGCATTTTGTACGTCTGTATGCATTTTCTAGTGTATCTCCCACTATTGAATTAAAACGTGAATGCTGTCAACACAACACAATGCAATTCCAAATCCACAGATATTCCTTATTCCTTTGTCATTTTGTCACATGTCACTTTATTCTACCCTCCAGTCGCATGTGTGATGTGTTGTTTAGTTAGTCAGATGACTGGCACTGAGGTGTCTGGTGGAGTGGAGCCACTGAGGTTCACTCTTCTGGAGTCATTTCAATGTCCGTCTGTCCGTCTTGGTCTGAACTTTGATTTCATGACATTCATGTCAGACTCACAGAGGTCTGGAGACCCAAACAAAGCAGAGCTGCTTGGTGAAGATTCTTATGGTTATCTGCCTCTGCTAAGCTCCAGAAATGCTGGGAATGCTGTTGAGACTCTAACTGTGCATTATTTTGAAGGTTTACTAATATATAATATATAAAATCCAATGTCTGTCTGTCTCTATGTCTGTTAAGCCCATTGTGGCACTTCCTGTGTGATTTTGGGCTATACAAAAATAAACTGTATTGTATTGTATTGTATTGTTCACTTTTCACGAGAGAACTACTTCACGGATTTAGATCGGGTTTTTTTTCTATAATTTGCTTGAACATTTCGGTTGATTTTACGACTTCTCTCATTTTGCTGTGTATCAGAGTTCTCTTGCGGTAATCGATTTGTTTGCACGAATCCGAGAGAGACAGGCTCTCCTCACTCACTCGCCAACTTTATGTTCCTTAACTCCGCTTGGCTAGCGAACGAGAGAACAATTGAATTCAACTTTGTTTGATATTTAAAATAAAGTGTTACTTAGGTCTTGATGAGTTGGAGTCCGCATGTTCTCTTAAGTGTACGCCACATTTAAAAGATAAGATTGCAATTCAGATTGTGGATCGTGATTTTGTGTTAAAAGGATCGTGATATGATTTTTTTTGGAAAGATTGCCCACCCCTAATTTGGCTAATCCATCCATCCATTTTCCAACCCACTGAATCCAAACACAGGTTCACGGGGGTCTGCTGGAGCCAATCCCAGCCAACACAGGGCAGGAACCAATCCTGGGCAGGGTGCCAACCCACCGCAGGACACACACAAACACACCACCTAACCTGCCTGTCTTTGGACTGTGGGAGGAAACCGGAGTGCCCGAAGGAAACCCATGCAGACACTGGGAGAACATGCAAACTCCACGCAGGGAGGACCCGGGAAGCGAACCCGGGTCTCCTAACTGTGAGGCAGCAGTGCTACCACTGCGCCACTGTACCGCCCAATTTGGCTAATCAAGTTTTGAAATTTATGTAGGATTCATTAACCCTTTGGCGAGCTACTTGGAAAGGGGTGGCGAGCTCCTGGTAGCTTGACGTGTTGGAGACCCCTGCTCTTGAGACTGAGTCAGAGCGTGACTGCTAGGGAAAGGCAGGTCGGTTGTCTTTATAGTTGGTGGTGAGGAAGAGGAGGGTCCAACAGGGATTAGGTGGAAATGAGGTCAGAAGGAGGGTGTGGTCTGGTGGCAGAAGTAAAACCTGGTTGGGCTTCTGGTGGTTTTCCCGTCAGATGATCTGCAGGGGAGGGAGAAAACTGCCCCTGTGTTTCACCTTTAGATAAACCCTGTGACTGCCTCCTATGCACACATGTGTGACACCCTATTAAAGTAACGTTCAGCTGTCGTATGTGCAAAAGCTAGTTCTGAGTCTATGGGGGCTGAGGCCTGTCCCAGCAGCACTTGGTGCTAGGCAGTAACCAACAATCCACAGAGCGCACACACACAGGGCCGGATTAAGGTGGGTGCTATTGATGCTGCAGCATTAGGCCCATTCCTGAAATTGGCCCAGATGAAAACAGACAAGAATTTTCCGGAAACTGAACAGTTTTCCTTTGCTATATTAACTTCAAAATAATTCTTAGAATGAAATTTGGAGTCTGACTTTGGGATGCCTAGACACGGCATTACTTATTATACAGTTACTATTGTGCTTTGCGCTGTGATGTAACTATAACGTCGTTGTGTTTATTGTTAACCGAAGATTTCAAGTTAATGCTATCAATTTTATGTTAAACTGTTTACTTAGTAATTTAGCTGCATTTTTTGCAATATCTTGGGGATTCTTGCCACTTTATTATTGTTCGGTAGGTAGATAGATAGATAGATAGATAAAAGGCACTATATGATAGATAGATAGATAGATAGATAGATAGATAGATAGATAGATAGATAGATA
>JANRMT010062824.1:36329-50060 GCA_026402145.1 Polypterus bichir lapradei | reverse complement strand
TAGATAGATAGATAGATAGATAGATAGATAGATAGATAGATAGATAGCAGCAGTATACTGATACAAAAAAACAATATTAAATTAAAAAATGATAACAATGCAGGTATAACAGACAATAACTTTGTATAATGTTAACGTTTACCCCCCTGGGTGGAATTGAAGAGTCGCATAGTGTGGGGTCTCCTCAGTGTGTCAGTGGAGCAGGACGGTGACAGCAGTCTGTCGCTGAAGCTGCTCCTCTGTCTGGAGATGATCCTGTTCAGTGGATTCTCCATGATTGACAGGAGCCTGCTCAGCGCCCGTCGCTCTGCCACGGATGTCAAACTGTCCAGCTCTGTGCCTACAATAGAGCCTGCCTTCCTCACCAGTTTGTCCAGGTGTGAGGCGTCCCTCTTCTTGATGCTGCCTCCCCAGCACACCACCGCATAGAAGAGGGCGCTCACCACAACCGTCTGGTAGAACATCTGTAGCATCTTATTGCAGATGTTGAAGGACGCCAACCTTCTAAGGAAGTATAGTTGGCTTTCTGACAGCCTGTTGTGAAAATTCTGCAATGCTCGATGTTACATATCTAGGGGAACGCCAGCGATTTCCTATCCAATCCTCCTTTAAAGTTCAGCAGTGGTTGCAGGACGTGTGCGGCACACTTGGCTTTTAAAATGTCCCCACAGAAAAAAAACAATCACAAACAGTGAGATCTGGGGAGATCTTTCTCAAGTCACTATACTTCTGCCATTTTTTGTGACTTTGGTGACGATGTGAGGAAACTTGTCATTTTTTTTTTTTTTGTATTTTTTTCATTTTCATGCCACTTCAACATTTTGGACTGTATTGTTAAGTCCATTTCAAAAAATGTCAAATGATAATCCACTTCGGTTCCAGCTTGTAAAGCAACAACACAAGACGAAACACTGGGGGGGCCTTTCAATACAGACATCAGGTGATAGATCATGTGACACTGTGACTGCACACAGGTGGACCCTGATCATGTGACTTCTCAGAAGTCATTCAGACGTCAGGGATGAATACGTTCTCAAGGCACTGTACTTCTGCCATGTTTTGTGACTTTGGTGACGATGTGTGGAAACTTGTCAATTTTTTGTATTTTTTTTTTTTCATTTTCATGCCACTTCAACAATTTGGACTTTATTGTTAAGTCCATTCCAAAAATTTCAAATGAAAATCCATATCCGTTCCAGCTTGTAAAGCGACAACACAAGACGAAACACCAGGGGGGGTCTTTCATGTGATTGATCATGTGACTGCACACAGGCGGACCCTGATCAACTAATCAGGTGACTTCTCAGAAGTCATTCAGACGTCGGGGGTTGAACACTTTCTCAAGTCACTGTACTTCTGCCATCATCACGGTGAAACCTGCCTTCTGTCAGAAATGTCAAATGTGGTAAACGTGTTTTGTTTCGTTGTCACTCCTGTGGTTGAAAATTTAACATCTTATTAAAGAAAGAAACATCCACTAACAGGACAATTCAGCAATCAGGCTGGAGAAAAGCTGTTCATGGTATCTTTTAATTACTCCTCGCCAAATTTGCCTTGGAAGAAGCATTCTTCAAAAGCAGCCTGATCAGAATGGTCTGAGAAACAAAGAATAGAGGTCCATTTTATAAACTCCTGAATTTACATACAGTGTCAATCAATGCATACATTTTACTCTGGTCGGTTCATTGGTTTACACCCAAATGATTTATATAAAATAAAAGTCTATTATATTATATTCTGGTTCTTCTTATACCTTTTGAGTTGTGCTACCACCCTTGAAATTTCTGTGCATATAACATCTGCCCATTGTCATTTCTGAGGACATCTGCTGATTTCTTAGTCATCCTTCAGTATATTTTGTATATTACATCAACCGTTCTTCTGGTACATTCTTTATTTACTTGACCATCTCATTATTTTTCCTAAACCAATTCTTATATTTCTGTGTACATTTTGTTGTTCACTTGACCTTTATTTGGTTTCCCACATTTATTAACCCTTTATGCTACAGTCATATGAAAAAGTTTGGGAACCCCTCTTAATTGTTTGGATTTTTGTTTCTCATTGGCTGAGCTTTCAAAGTAGCAACTTCCTTTTAATATATGACATGCCTTATGGAAACAGTAGTGTAAGAGCCACTTTCCTAGTTCTATAAAATTTATGAATATTTATTAGATGACAATGCATTATCTATGGGAGATTCCTATAACCACCCTAAATAGAATTGTATTGGTATATTCCTGCCATTTCTAACAACTTTGACTAAAACAATAATCTTCAGTTAGTGACAGCCTTGCCTTGAGTAAGGTATGGAAGGCATATGGTTTTAAACCGTGCCTGGGCACTTGTCTATGTGCCAATCGGCCTGTGGGTCTTTTAGATGTGTGTGCAGTAAATATGCAAGAAAACAGCACTTAATTTATGTGTTGTGCCGTACGTCTAAAGCGTACAGAAGAAGAAACTAAGCATCTTTAAATATATAAGAATTTAAGAATCTTTAGAGAAGAAGAAGTAAAGAGCCTTTAAATACAGGAATAACTAAAGTTTCTCAAGAAAAGCTAAGTTTAGAGAAGATACATTTTTCCCTTTTTTTTGTCTTTTATTCTATGTGTGTAACCATTTTTTCTTTTATTCTTGTATGGATTATTTGCTTTTAACTTTCACTAAATATTTTAAAAACGAACTTTTGGACTTTGGGATTTCTTTCAGCACGTATTTACCCGTGCTTGACTATACCTTATTTCGGCAGCTATAAGTAGTATTTCAGCAGTGACATTAAGTTTATTGGATTAACAGAAAATATGCAATATGCATCATAACAAAATTAGACAGGTGCATAAATGTGGGCACCCCAACAGAGATACGACATCAATACTTAGTTGAGCCTCCTTTTGCTCCTTTGAGCCTCTAGACGCTGTCCTCCTATAGCCTGTGATGAGTGTCTGGATTCTGGATGGAGGTATTTCTGACCATTCTTCATACAAAATCTCTCCAGTTCAGTTCAATTTGATGGCTGCCAAGCATGGACAGCCTGCTTCAAATCATCCCATAGCGCGTCGATGATATTCAAGTCAGGGGACTGTGATGGCCATTCCAGAACATTGTACTTCTCCCTCTGCATGAATGCCTTTGTAGATTTCGAACTGTGTTTTGGGTCATTGTCTTGTTGGAATATCCAACCCCTGCGTAACTTCAACTTTATGACTGATGCTTGAACATTATCCTGAAGAATTTGTCCATATTGGGTTGAATTCATCTGACCCTCGACTTTAACAAGGGCCCCAGTCCCTTAACTAGCCACATAGCCCCACAGCATGATGGAACCTCCACCAAATTTGACAGTAGGTAGCAGGTGTTTTACTTGGAATGCGGTGTTCTTCTTCCGCCATGCAAAGCACTTTTTGTTCTGACCAAATAACTCAATCTGTGTCTCATCAGTCTAAAGCACTTTGTTCCATAATGAATCTGGCTTGTCTAAATGAGCATTGGCATATAACAAGTGACTCTGTTTGTGGCGTGAGTGCAGAAAGGGCTTCTTTCTCATCACCCTGCCATACAGATGTTCTTTGTGCAAATTGCGCTGAATTGTAGAACGATGTACAGACACACCATCTGCAGCGAGATGTTCTTGCAGGTCTTTGGAGGTGATCTGTGGGTTGTCTCTAACCATTCTCACAATCCTGTCATATGCCGCTCCTGTATTTCTCTTGGCCTGCCAGACCTGCTGGGTTTAACAGCAACTGTGCCTGTGGCCTTCCATTTCCTGATTTCATTCCTTACAGTTGAAACTGACAGTTTAAACCTCTGAGATGGCTTTGTGTATCCTTCCCCTAAACCGTGAGACTCAACAATCTTTGTTTTCAGATCTTTGGAGAGTTGCTTTGAGGATCCCATGCTGTCTGTCACTCTTCAGAGGAGAGTCAAAGGGAAGGAAGCACAACTTGCAGTTGACCACCTTAAATACCTTTTACCACTCATGAGTGGACAATCCTGTCTATGAAGTTCAAGGCTTAACGAGCTCATCTAACCAAGTAATCAGCATTGAGCAGTGACGGGCATTCAAATCAGCACAATGACAAGGGGACCCACATTTGTGCGCAGCCAGTTTTTCACATTTGATTTAATTTCATACGACTAAATACTGCGTCACTAAAAATCTTTGTTCGGAAAACACCACAGTGCTCAGAGGAAATGAAAGACATACCACTGTTATCTTTTATGTTGAAAGGAGAGTCAATTATTATGCAGGCTGAGGTGGGGTCCCAAACTTTTTCATATGATTTTATTTCTTTAAGATGAATTCTATGTTACCCTACAATTATTCTTCCACACTCCTTGTTCGTGGCTGGTGCCATCTCACTTAAGGGACAGATCTCAATAGTTTCTTTCAACAAGCAGCCCCTCATTGTACTTACTGAGTGTACATTTGAAAATGTCACATGGGTTCAGTTGTCATTGCAGTGTCTCTCTTCAGATTGTGTCTACGGACTTTGCTGTCAATTTATCTTTTGCTCCACCATGGGCATGCAGTGGAATTTACTGTGTATAAAGGGCACTTTGTACCCGTCATTCGACCTTGGCATCACATTCTCTGGAACGAGGGACAAGGATGGCACGCTTGGTGAAAGGACACGTGACCGTGCAGGTGACGGGCCGAATGAGAATCAAACCCCGGACTTTAAGAGCTTGGAATCAGAGGCCATAATTTGTTCAGCACTTTGGCTTCCTTACTCATTAATAACATAATGAACAGATTAATCAATTAAGACTGTTAATTAAGCCATTAACCCCAAGCAATAAACATATGTCACAGAATGTTGGCAATCTAAACATCTTTTGCGCAGAACAGACTCATTATCAATGCGTTCCAGCAGGCTCTGGAGGGACGCCTTATGTTTTCTATCAGCAGTCGCACCACCGAATGAGTTTTGTTGGAAATACAGTAAGAGCTGAAACCATAACTGGTAGCCCACCCTGCAGTCCGGCACGCTAAAACCTTAAACGTCTAGACAAAAGCAGTAGTGCCTAGGAAAGGGATTCACATTTTTGGTAGTTTTCACATTTTATCTTAATACAACATTGAATCCCAGTGGATTTAATTTCACTTTTTCAACACTGATCAACAGGAAAAAGACATGAGGGCCAAAGTCTACAAAAGGGGTCTATATTAAATGCAAATATAAAACACAAAATAATGCATAAGTAAATATGACACCTGTAATGGATACCAGGCACGGGCTGGCATTCCTGGTCCAGAGGCCACTTTAATGGAAGACCAACTGCACAGACTATTTGTTCCCCCTAAACACAATAGATGCCAGTCCTCCTGGGCTATGGTGCCTGCAGGGATACCCGCGGGGCATGCTGGGAATTGCAGCCCAGCTAGACAGTCCTGCGGTGTTCCATGGGTACCACTAGGGGGAGCTGCAGAGATAGGTTATCCCTACTTTAAGGAGCCTCCGCCTGACCCAGAAGTGCTTCTGACATGTTGTGTGGTGACACTGGAAGAACTCCTGGTTCTGGCATAAAGGAAAACAACATTTTAGTTAGGCAAAAGAAAGAAAGAAAGAAAGAAAGAAAGAAAGAAAGAAAGAAAGAAATTGTGCCTGTGCACAATAAATTATTATTTTAATTGGGACTTGTGTTGGTGTGGATGTGTTGGAGGCTCAGTGGTGCCCCCTACAGATCACACTCCCCTAAACCAACTCTGGCTCCTCCAATTGGTTTTGGAAGTCACAGAACGAGTTCCACAGAGACGTCGGCAGTCTAATTGTCCCTAGTCCTGTGATGAGTACATTTGGCGACCTAACCCACACAATGATGAGAAAAGAACACGCTAAGCAACTCCATGAAAAGCATAAATCAGGGGAAGGTGACAAGAAAACGCTCGAGTCACTGGATATCCAATTAAATCAGTTGTGATGGAATGGCCAGGGCATGGCACAGCTTGGAAATCTGCTAAAGCAGGTCATCCTCAAATATTTATGAATAGGAGTGAAGGAGGCCACCAATGGGCGGTCGGAAAATCGAGAGTCCACCTTATGACAAGGATTTAGGAGTCATAGTGGACTCGATACTATCAACTGCCAGACAGTGTTCAGGAGCCATTAAGTAGGCTAACAGAATGTCAGGTTATATAGCGCCTTGATGTCATTAAATGTACATTTTTACATGTAGGAAGTAAGCATGTGAGGCTTGAATACACAATGGGAGGTCTGAAAATTGAAGGTTCCCCTTATGAGTGGATAGGCAGATGATTGAGAATCTGTTAAATTAATACTTGGACTTTGGCAGCAAACAGGCATCGGCAGATTTGTGGCAGATGAAGTTTAATGTCAGTAAATGTAAAGAATTACACATAGGAAGTAAAAATGTGAGATTAGAATACACAATGGGAGGTCGGAAAATTTAAGAGTATGCCTTATGAGAAGGATTTAGGAGTCATAGTGGACTCTAAGCTATCAACTGCCAGACAGTGTTCAGAAGCCATTAAGAAGGCTAACAGAATGTCAGGTTATATAGCGCCTTGATGTGTGGAGTACAAGTCATAGGAGGTTCTGCTCAAGCTTTATAACACACTGGTGAGGCCTCATCTGGAGTCCTGTGTGCAGTTTGGGTCTCCAGGCTACAAAAAGGACATAACAGCGCAAGAGAAGGTCCAGAGAAGAGCGACTAGGCTGATTCAGGTCTACAGGGGAGGAAAGATTAACAGAGCTGAGCGTTTACAGTTTAAGCAAAAGAAGATTAAGAGGTGATGTGACTGAAGTGTTTAAAATTATGAAGTAAATTAGTCCAGTGGATCGAGACTGTTATTTTAAAATGAGTTCATCAAGAACACGGGGACACATTTGGAAACTTGTTAAGTGTAAATTTTGCACAAACATTAGGGCGTTTTTCTTTACACAAATAACAATAGACACTTGGAATAAGCGACCAAGTAGTGTGGTAGACAGTAAGACGTTAGGGAACTTTCAAACCTCGGCTTGATGTTTTTTTGGAAGAAATAAGTGGAGAGGACTGGCGAGCTTTGTTGGGCTGAAATGCCTGTTCTCGTCTAGAGTGTTCTAATGTTCTAAAGACACGTCTGAGAATTCTGGAGGAGTTACAGGCTACAGTGGTTGATAACAACTGTTATCTGTGTGCATCACCCCTCACAACTTTATAGGATAGTGGAATAAAGAAACACACACACAAAAGACATTGTCAAAGTCAGTCACAAAACCAGTTCAGGATGTGAAGAATGCCGTCATTGACACATATGTGGAGCCACTCAGTACATGGAAAGAGAGGACTGAATTACAGATGCTGATAACATTTCTTAAATACACTTGTCAATTGTAGAAGTGTGCGATTAGTTTCATTACACGTGTCTTTACTAGTTATTGATGCACAAGATTCTAGGAGTCAGGATTCTGCCATACTTGATTGTACTTGTTTTCTTATCCATACTTGTATTTGTGGTAAGGTAGCAGTGGGACTGGGTCACAGATCAAGAGGCTTTCATTAAAATGCTTTCTACTGGTGCTAAAGGCAAAAGCTGACAGTTAGCAAAGACAGAAGTCACTCAATATAATCAATACTTAATACATTGGTGAAAATCATAACTATCAGTTACCAGCTGTCCCCAGCGGCTCTGCCCACGTAGTAGTGAAACAGGACAAACTTTAAAAACCAAATAATCAATAAAAAAAATGTAATTCTGGCCAAGCACAAGGTAGGTAGGCTCCAAAGTCAAACATCACCACTGTATCTGATCGTGTTCAGACAACGTCCCCCGCGTGGGGAGAAAAGCCGTGATATCTCTGCCAATCAGCAGCTACTCTCTAAAACACACGTAGCTCTGATCTCTCCCTCAAAAACGTAAAACGTTACTCTTTAACAATCTCTAGATGATAATGTCTGCTGAACAAACAGGTATTGCTAGCAAAGCGGAGAAAAGGTTCGCCCCAACACGTGGCGTCCCCTCGTCCCACAGCCTGTCTCTCGGATTCACGTGAATAAATCGGTACTGCTAGTGAACTATGATAGTTAGCGGGATGACAGAAGTCGCAAAATCAACTGGAATGTTCAAGCAAATTACAGAAAAAAAGCAGAGAGACATACAGATGTTTTATATATATATATATATATACAGTACAGGCCAAAAGTTTGGCCACACCTCCTCATTCAATGTGTTTTCTTTATTTTCATGACTGAAGGCATCAAAACTATGAATGAACACATGTGGAGTTATGTACTTAACAAAAAAAGGTGAAATAACTGAAAACATGTTTTATATTCTAGTTTCTTCAAAATAGCCACCCTTTGCTCTGATTACTGCTTTGCACACTCTTGGCATTCTCTCGATGAGCTTCAACAGGTAGTCACCTGAAATGGTTTTCACTTCACAGGTGTGCCTTATCAGGGTTATTTAGTGGAATTTCTTGCTTTATCAATGGGGTTGGGACCAGCAGTTGTGTTGTGCAGAAGTCAGGTTAGTTGGACCATCATTTATTTTTCAACAGGACAATGACCCCAAACACACCTCCAGGCTGTGTAAGGGCTATTTGGCCAAGAAGGAGAGTGATGGAGTGTTGTAAATGGTCATGAAAATAAAGAAAACACATTGAATGAGGAGGTGTGTCCAAACTTTTGGCCTGTACTGTATATATATATTGTGGCGGATGGCCAAGATGACCCTTTGACACTGAGACCGGGGCAGCAGCCATGGGATGCACACTATGTCCCTGGGAACATGTGGTGGCAGCCCTCCTGGGTTACATCGGGGCCACAGGTGTGGGACTTCAGGGCTCAGACTTGTTGGGCTCCGTGGCCACCACCGGGAGGAGCTGTATGGATTAACGAGCCCCTGTGGGCTGGAATGCAGCCACACCCGGAAGTGCAGCCTGAATTAGGTTAATTATCACCTGAAGCACTTCCGGGTGGGCTATAAGAGGAGCCTGCAGCCACCACTCGAGGCGCCAGAGTCGGGAGGAGGAGGAGGAAATAGAGAGTAATTTTTGCGGGTGTTTTTCTTTGGCTGTGTGTTTTGGAGACTGTGTAAGGCCTGTGGGAAGACGTGCCCCATGCCTGAAGAAAATAAATCTTTTGTTTCATTTTTACGTGCCTCCGTGGTTAGTCTGTGTCGGGTCGACACCTATATAGTACCTCTGCCACAATATATATACTGTATATGGAAGCGAAGGTCTGTGATACGGTTTGCATATTTGTGGATCTCCAACTACAAATATTTATATAGTGACAGATAGGGGACGCTGTCGTCCCCTTGAACCCTCAGATCAGTCGCCAGACACCAGGTAAAAGTCCAAATATTGACTTTATTATAATTACACAGTGCACAAATAATCCACAATAACAATAATCCTCCACTCTCCCAGACGCGTTGCCACCCTGCCACCCAGCTCAGTTCATCATCTGGTATCTTTCCCAGTCCTTTTATAGTCCATGACCCGGAAGTGCTTCTGAACCCCTGTCCATGTGACTTTCTAGCACTTCCGGGTCAGATGAAAACTCTTCTTCAACCCGGAAGCATGTCATTCCCGATGTCCATGTGACTAGGACGCACTTCCGGGTTGTATGCAAAATACTCATTGCTCCTCCCTGCAGCGCCTTCTAGTGGCCCCTGTGGTATCCAGCAGGGCTGTGGATGAAAACTCCATTGTCCATAATTCCCTGCTGGCATTCAGGGCACCTCCATGCTGCAGGGAGGGCTCCACCTGCCGGCCTGTGGGTATTGGCCGGGATGACAGGCTGGCCATAGTCAACAATATATAAAAGATATATAAATAGATACCGTATTTACTTGTGTACCACGCGCCCTCGTGTAAGATGTGCACCCTAATTTTTACAAAGAAAATCGCAAAAATCTTTTTGCCCCGTGTACGATGCGCGTTGTGATTGTATAGGAAGCGTTTAGAGAGAGAGAGAGAGCGCGAGTGAGCCCAAGCAGAAGAAGTAAATTTTACAGAATTACATTTCCTCGTGTATGACACGCACCTGATTTTCTAATGCTAATTTTCGGGGAAAAATGTGCGCATGGTACAAAATACGGTATATAGATTTATAGATACAGATTATAAGATTTTTTCCATACTGGGTTCTACATGTCCTACACCAATAAACAAAAGCATATACAGAATTGGGACACTCATATTACACAAAATAAATGTGACCAACCTAATCATGTAGCAAATAACAAAAGTCAACATCATATAAATATATTAAATATTATATGATATTTCCATATTGGGTTGTACGTGTCCTTATATATTTTATATGCATAATTTGTTGTTTATTTACTCAGATATATTACTTGTGAAAAATATGATAAAAAATCTGTACATGGTGGATCAATATTTATTTCTTATAATAAAAAAATATATACATTTTGTATGTTAGGCAGAGTGGTGGCTCTGAGGTTAGGGATCTGCACTGGCAATTGGAAAGTTGTCGGTTCGAATCCCATAAATGCCAACAGGGACTCTGCTCTGTTGGGCCCTTTAGCAAGACCCTTAACCTGCAATTGCTGAGCGCTTTGAGTAGTGAGAAAAGCGCTATATAAATGCAAAGAATTATTATTAAAGAACTATGTATGTTTAAAACAAGTGCTCATAAGTTATTCTTAATTTAATGCAGTACATTTAGCATCTGCTTACTTGGTGTGTTTGTTACATTTGTTAGTAAGCAGCCATATTTGATGATTTTTCAGTTTTTGTTTTTTTCCAGTATTTACAGTTGATTGTAATTCAGCTCACCCATTTCAAACAGAGAAGACCACCGTCCGTAAAACCTTCCAAAAGAACGCGTGTTGTTGTCCTGACGTAAAGCCTTTCGATAAACGATCCCACCCAAGCTGTAAACCCAGCCGCTGATTTCCATGTACGGCTTTTTAGAACGTCAAAGTAAAACGACTGCACAGTTTGCATGTCTAGTTATTAGAGCAAAACAAAAAAAAGAAAAGTAAAATAATTGCAAAGTTTCGGCGTAGCGTTTCCTTGAAAGTACCGCCGTATGTAAATCAGCAAACTAGCGCAGCAAAAATGAGTGGCGTATATAATAAACAGATTTTTTTTTTTTTTTTTTTAATTTTATGCTTTGTTTCATCCTAACTTTTTATATCAACAATATGACAGAAGAGAATGTAATGCAATTTTTGGCTCTAATGAACAGGAAGGTATGTGGCGGAATAAAAGCAGGAATCCGATTATCGGCTGAAGACTGCAGAGGTGGAGTTGTTTTTAATTTTTTTTTCCATTTCAGTGTGTCTTTTAATGGCGGGCGTGGATTCTCTTCGCCGTATTGTTTCGGGTACGGGGCAGTGTATGCCCTGTATGAGGCCCCAACGTCTCTAACGCGTTCCCCTTGCTGTTCCGTCAATCGGTTGGCAGGCCTCTGCTTGTATTTTGAAGTGTCTTCACTTCCCCTTCCTGACTTCATGCCGCTAACCTTACTTTAATTCCGCTGCCTGCGCTTTGGTTAGGTTAGTGTACTGTAAACGAGTGGCTGACACTTCATGGTAGCTCTGCAGCTTAACTTTCATGGAGACGGTGATGAGAGAGGGCTTCTGTTATTTCTGAACTTTTCAGGATTCTGTTCAAATCGGTCATCTTGTGTGTGGGCAGGTGGAATTCGGCCTGCAGAGAGGCAGCTTTGTGCCAATTGCCATTCAGCTCGGCCAGCTTTGTCGAAATACGGAAATTACCCAAATGGCCTCCGAGAGCCAATCTGAGCAGACTCAGGCCACTGATGTGCAGTAGAGAAATGCCTGGTATGTTATGGAAGGCCTTTGAGGTTCCACCATCCTTGTTATAAACCACATTGCTGTGCAAAAGTATTCAACCCTCTTGATAGTCGTCCTCATTTTCTGCATTATTTGTCCACATATTTATCCATTCAGTATTTTAATGAGAACTCTTATGTTGTAACCAATACATTTCCAAAGTCAAACTAAAGCATTTTCTGTACATATTTAATTGAAGAAGACAAACTGCAAAGATAGTGTTTGCAGAAGTACTTACACTTCTGTGCTTTGGAAGCTCCAGGTTTACACAAATGAATCACAAGTGACACAAAGGTGACAGTCACCTGCCTGTAATTAGAACAATTTAGACAAGAGCAGGCCATTCAGCCGAATAAAGCTCACCAGTCCTCTCTACTTATTTCTTCCAAACAAACATCAAGTCGAGTTTTCAAAGTCCCTACTGTCTACCACACTACTTAGTCTCTTAGTCCAAGTGTCTATCGTTCTTTGTGTAAAGAAAAAATTCCTAATGTTTGTGTGAAATTTACCCTTAACAAGTCTCCAACTGTGTCTCCGTGTTCTTGATGAACTCATTTTAAAGTCGCCATCTCAATCCACTGGACTAATTCCCTTCACCATTTTAAACACTTCAGTCAGGTCTCCTCTTCATCTCCTTAAGGCTCAGCTCTGTTAATCTTTCCTCTTAACTCATCCCCTGTAGCCCTAAATCAGCCTAGTCGCTCTTCTCTGGACGACTTCTTGTGCTGTTGTGTCCTTTTTGTAGCCTGGAGACCCAAACTGCACACAGGACTCCAGATGAGGCCTCACCAGTGTGTTATAAAGCTTGAGCAGAACCTCCTGTGACTTGTACTCCATACGTCAAGGCGCTATATAACCTGACAGTCTGTTAGCGTTCTTAATGGCTTCTGAACACTGTCGGGCAGACGATAGTATCGAGTCCACTACGACTCCTAAGTCCTTCTCATGAAGTGTACTCTCGATTTTCTGACCTCCCATTGTGTAATCAAACCTAACATTTTTACTTTCTATGTGTAATTCTTTACATTTACTTACATTACATGGTTAAAGGTTTCAAATCCTTAAATCTTTCCTCATAACTCATCCCCTGTAGCCCTGGACTCAGCCTAGTCTCTCTTCTCTGGATTTCTTCTTGTGCTGTTGTGTCCTTTTTGTAGCCTGGAGACCCAAACTGCACACAGGACTCCAGATGAGGCCTCACCAGTGTGTTATAAAGCTTGAGCAGAACCTCCTGTGACTTGTACTGCACACATCAAGGCGCTATATAACCTGACATTCTGTTAGCCTTCTTAATGGCTTCTGAGCACTAGTGACAAGCCCACTATGACTCCTAAATCCTTCTCATAAGGTGGACTTTTGATTTTCAGTCCTCCCATTGTGTACTCAAACTTCACATTTTTATTTCCTATGTGTTATATTTACATTTACTGACATCAAGGCGCTATATAACCTGACATTCTGTTAACCTTCTAATGGCTTCTGCACACTGTGTAGCAGTTGATAGTTTAGAGTCCACTACGACTCCTAAGTCCTTCTCATAAGGTGGACTTTCGATTTTCAGACCTCCCATTGTGTATTCAGACCTCACATTTTTACTAAATATAATACTTTACATTTACTGACATTAAATATCATTGTCCACAAATCTGGCCAAGAAAACAAAAACAAACAATATAATATCTGTGGGGGCTCAAGGCCAAAAGACCCCCCCCCCCAGGCCCCACTGCACATTCTACTTGACATCACTGTGTTTAAAAGTCATTCTTTGTTGTTTCCAGGAGGATTCAATGCAGTCGGTCTCATGGACAGCTGGGGTACCCACCTTCATTCCAATAATAAAATAATAACGTTTTATTTATATAGCGCTGTTTTGTCTTGGTAGAGTATTACTGTATGTTACTCTACTTTCCCCTTTTGTATTATTAATGTGTAGCCTTTGCCAGAATGCCTCA
>JANRMT010062824.1:25802-35929 GCA_026402145.1 Polypterus bichir lapradei | reverse complement strand
TTTCCCCTTTTGTATTATTAATGTGTAGCCTTTGCCAGAATGCCTCAGGAAGCAGCAAGATCATCAACCTCTGAGCAAACGAATGCTAAACAGAGCAGGGGTGTGGAAATCAAATTTTTTTCTACTTATCCACAGACAAGTAAACTTAGAAAATCCACTTGTCCGCCAGTTAAATTCACTTGCCCATAAATAAATAACAAAAGTGAAAAATAGTTTTAGTCTTTTATTGATACCAAAACTGCCTTCCATTTTAAAACTGAAAAAAGTTCTTTCAGGGAGTAGTATTTTGCCACCTTGCTCTATAACATTATATAAAAGATTCCCTTATCATTTTAACTCACTAATAAACAGTGCCTTCATTATAGCTACACTAGTTCTGTTTCACATATTACAGTTACATAACAGAACACTGTCCTGATTCATTTTCTGCCATGTTCTTCAGCTTTTGTCTTGCAACATCTTCTCCCCCAAGAAACTCTACCATCTCAGACAGCTTGGGCTGATTGCTGTTCATTTCTGCTTGAGCTGAACTGATGGTTCCTGGACTGATGGTCCTGCAGAAGTGGATACTGATGACTTTTCAGGTTTTTTATGAGTGATGTGCCTGTTGCCAGATGACAGCCTACACTGTAAAAAATAATGCGTTAAAACTACTTAAAAAAAATTAGGCAACAAATTACAAGCAATATTTTTGAGTAGATTTAATATACTGCACTATTGAGTAAACTTAATTTATTAATTAACTCAAATTCACCTAAAATAAATGAGCTTGATTAAATATAAGTAGTTGCAAAAATGGTTTAATTTTACTCTGATTTTCATTTGAATTACAGTACTCAAAAAAAGTGAGTATGCAACACTGGACAGTAATGACTGTATAACAAATACATGCTAAAAATCCATATATCTTTATTAATTTGAACATACACAGATAGTCACAGAAACGGAGTTATATTTGCAAAGGAAAATTAAATCAAATGTCTGAGGATAATTTTTACTGAATTACTGACATTCAAACGTCAATGAAAATTTTCTTTTCTTTTTTTAAACTTTTTTCAAAAATTATATCTCAATCAAATAATGTCCCAGGAATGAGTGGTAAACGGGAAGGAAACAGAGAGTGAAATCCTGCAGCTGGTGCTGCTCTTCAAACACTTCCTGCATTTACACCAACATATCCTCTTAAATGAATGGCCGCCTTTTCACTACTTTTCAGTGTGCGATGGCGAAAATCCTGAAATAAAATAGGACGTAGGAAATCAAACATCGCTAAATAAATCACAGTGTTAAAAATTAACAAGAAAATACATGGCCTATGTACAACACTAATTAAATAAGAGGTCAAATAATAACATGACGGTTAAGCAAACGTCTTTTTATGTTGTTTTCAGGTCGTAGTTTAGGACAAACGCCATATCGTTCTCAAACTTATCTCAAAGTGTCATTTTCTTTTTCTGTTTAAAATAAAAGTTTTAAAAAATAAAAAAAACATATGAACATACGTAACTATCCGAGAAATTTGCTTGCTTTTTAAAGCAAACCAACGAGGTAAGTTGTTAGAAAGACGCTACCTTGCCCGCCATGTTTCCCACATGAAGGGAAAGGTTTCGTGAAAACAACAAATGCTTACGTCTGTAACTATATGAAATGAAATACTAGTTATTCATTACGGAATTAATATGCTTTATACTTACACATTCGTAGTAAAATAGCTCTTATTATGGATAAGCGTTACAGCTGAATGCGTTGTTGTAAAGACCAAGAAATCGATGTGAGAGGAAGTGCCCCGTCATTAAATTTAACTTAACTTAAATGTATTCAGTTCACAGTATAGTTTTTTTTTTACTTAGAATAAGTTATAAAAAATGTTTACATTTTAAGAAAAATAACAAGTTAACATTATTCTTAATTTTTTTATTGAATTAGAATTAAATAATCAATAAAAAGGGTAAAACCCATTTTTATTAATTAAGGTAATGATTATTTTGCGTATAGTTAGCTATTTTTTATTAGTATTTTTCACACATGCAAGACTTATTATTTACAGTGTAATGACGTATTCGAAATTCCGCAAGATGGTACATTTCCAAAGAATTAAATATTACCGATGTTGTCGGGGAAAAAATAATCGCGTCTAAGTGAAGATTTGTATAGCTATTTCATAACATTTGGAAACCGTTAGAATGTTTTCTTCTTTATTTTTAATAAACTGACAGTGTGAAACCAACTTGTTTTATATGAAAAATCCTCTAATCAAAAACGATCTATAGACAGCTCATCAAAATCGATGTTGTCATGCAATAAATTTCTTAACTCCTCAATACAGTGGTGTGAAAAACTATTTGCCCCCTTCCTGATTTCTTATTCTTTTGCATGTTTGTCACACAAAATGTTTCTGATCATCAAACACATTTAACCATTAGTCAAATATAACACAAGTAAACACAAAATGCAGTTTTTAAATGCTGGTTTTTATTATTTAGGGAGAAAAAAAACCCCAAACCTACATGGCCCTGTGTGAAAAAGTAATTGCCCCCTGAACCTAATAACTGGTTGGGCCACCCTTAGTAGCAATAACTGCAATCAAGCGTTTGCGATAACTTGAGCAATGAGTCTTTTACAGCGCTCTGGAGGAATTTTGGCCCACTCATCTTTGCAGAATTGTTGTAATTCAGCTTTATTTGAGGGTTTTCTAGCATGAACCGCCTTTTTAAGGTCATGCCACAGCATCTCAATTGGATTCAGGTCAGGACTTTGACTAGGCCACTCCAAAGTCTTCATTTTGTTTTTCTTCAGCCATTCAGAGGTGGATTTTCTGGTGTGTTTTGGGTCATTGTCCTGTTGCAGCACCCAAGATCGCTTCAGCTTGAGTTGACGAACAGATGGCCGGACATTCTCCTTCAGGATTTTTTGGTAGACAGTAGAATTCATGGTTCCATCTATCACAGCAAGCCTTCCAGGTCCTGAAGCAGCAAAACAACCCCAGACCATCACACTACCACCACCATATTTTACTGTTGGTATGATGTTCTTTTTCTGAAATGCTGTGTTCCTTTTACGCCAGATGTAACGGGACATTTGCCTTCCAAAAAGTTCAACTTTTGTCTCATCAGTCCACAAGGTATTTTCCCAAAAGTCTTGGCAATCATTGAGATGTTTCTTAGCAAAATTGAGACGAGCCCTAATGTTCTTTTTGCTTAACAGTGGTTTGCGTCTTGGAAATCTGCCATGCAGGCCGTTTTTGCCCAGTCTCTTTCTTATGGTGGAGTCGTGAACACTGACCTTAATTGAGGCAAGTGAGGCCTGCAGTTCTTTAGACGTTGTCCTGGGGTCTTTTGTGACCTCTCGGATGAGTCGTCTCTGCGCTTTTGGGGTAATTTTGGTCGGCCGGCCACTCCTGGGAAGGTTCACCACTGTTCCATGTTTTTGCCATTTGTGGATAATGGCTCTCACTGTGGTTCGCTGGAGTCCCAAAGCTTTAGAAATGGCTTTATAACCTTTACCAGACTGATAGATCTCAATTACTTCTGTTCTCATTTGTTCCTGAATTTCTTTGGATCTTGGCATGATATCTAGCTTTTGAGGTGCTTTTGGTCTACTTCTCTGTGTCAGGCAGCTCCTATTTAAGTGATTTCTTGATTGAAACAGGTGTGGCAGTAATCAGGCCTGGGGGTGGCTACGGAAATTGAACTCAGGTGTGATACACCACAGTTAGGCTATTTTTTAACAAGGGGGCAATTACTTTTTCACACAGGGCCATGTAGGTTTGGATTTTTTTTTCTCCCTAAATAATAAAAACCATCATTTAAAAACTGCATTTTGTGTTTACTTGTGTTATATTTGACTAATGGTTAAATGTGTTTGATGATCAGAAACATTTTGTGTGACAAACATGCAAAAGAATAAGAAATCAGGAAGGGGGCAAATAGTTTTTCACACCACTGTATATCACAACCTACGCGAAATCACAAATTTCAGGAAAGATTAACTGCCTAACAAGCTTTGTTATGTGGTGAAAACATTTGCATTGTAAATAAAATGACCGCATTTTTATGTAGAAACAATGAATTTTATCAATAATATATAAAAGTTATCGATTATAGTGAAAAATCATCAGGTTACATTGTAATGTCGGCATGAAAAAAAATGACCGCATCTCCAAGCGTGTAAATAGTCGGGTAAAATACTTATGTAAGACCGTAAGAGTGCTTCCCCTTTGAAAAATCAGCCGTCATTTTCGTAAACAATACTGAAGACCAATTTGAGACATGAAGAACATGCCTAAGTAGACTGTTTCCGCACGAAGTACGTACCCAAATGTTTAAAATTTGAAAGTAGTGGTAAAAATGTGCCCTGCACAGCACATATAATTCTTTTTTCTCCAGAAAATTGCACTTGTCCACGGACAACTGAAACCAGAAAAACACGCTTGTCCGACGGTCAGTTTACCCGTGTCGGACGAGTCGAGCGTTGGATTTCCGCACCCCTGCAGAGACAGAGACAGAGAAAGAGGAAGAAAACTAGGAATGCTCAAGTCAAGTGTATTCGCTGCATGTTATCGTGCAGTGCGCCATTACTGGTTATCAATAATGTAACACTAATATTACATTGCTTTGTCTAAGTTACAAATAAAAACATACAAAATATTTATCAACTTGTATGCAAAATTTCACATCACAACAAGCGCCTTTCACACTACTGTTGAATACTGGTGTCCTGCCCAGTTGTTCTCTGTGGAATGAACTCCGGTTGCGCCACAGCAGAAGCGGGTCATGAAGATGGATGCTGCCCAACTCATTTGTCCAGTTAAGTGCAGAGACTGTAGTTCAGAGTCATGTGATACTGGCCCCGGTGGGTTTTAGGTTCCCAAAAATCTTAACGACATATGTTTAAGATTCAACAGCAACACCTGATTTGTGGTATCGCCCAAAATCACACAAGGAAAACCTTAATGGGCTTTAACAGACCCCCAGACTTGATAAGACAAGAAAAATAAAAATTCTCAAAAATACAAAACCCTGTAGGGAAACAAAATGGAAGAAATTCTGGGAAAGGCAATTCAGAGACTGGTTGTTGTCTTGTTTTACTCCACAGCCCGTAATGTCTGCCCCTCTCTGCATAGCCACTGCAATATGGAGGACTTGTGTGCTGCAATACGAACTCTTGACTGATTCGTGTCAGCCCTGACCGTGAAAGGTGCTCTATAACATAAAGCATCACTGACTTTTAGTGATTAAAAACTACAGCAGACCTGCTCTGCCCAATTTTTAAACCTGATATATTTGTCTTGCTTTTTTTTTTTCCCCCTTCTAGTGGACGGCCAATGGCAAGAGTGGACTCCGTGGGGTCAATGCTCAGTGACCTGCTCCAATGGCACCCAGCAGAGAAGCAGACAGTGCTCGGCGGCAGCACACGGAGGGTCAGAATGTCGAGGACACTGGGCCGAGAGCAGGGAGTGCTACAACCCCGAGTGCACCGGTGCGTATGGCGAGCATGGTGGTCTTTGTCGATGGAAAAGCGGGGATCGGCTTTGTAAATTATGTCAAGTAATTAAAAACGACCGTGGGGATATGCGAGTGAGAAGAAAGAAGATGTTTAAATATGTAAGAGGCAGGAGAGGACATTTAAATATGTAAGAGACATGAGAGCCCCCATCGCAGTGGGAAGAAGTAAACAGCGCTGTGCAGAGTATTACAGCACGTTACACCACCTAAGGGGTTGTGAGGAGACAAATATGGCGGGTATTATTACAACAATAATAGTAATTAAATAGGGGAAGAACAGAACACTCTGCTTTACTAATAACAGCAATGGCTAAAAGAGAAAGGATACTGAAAAATCAAACAGATATGATATGGGGAATTATGATTTTCAGTCACAATAAGAATAATCATGTGTTAAATTCTAAGTATTGGTACAGAGGGGCAGGAAGGGTCGTATCCCGAGTCCTCCCTGTGTGGAGTGTGCATGTGCTCCCCGTATCTGCGTGGTGCTCCGGTTTCCACCCACAGTCCAATGATATGCAGGTAGGGAGAGCTGGCAATAGAGTGTGCTTGGGCTCTGTGTGTGTGTGTGTGTGCGTGTGTGTGTGTGTGTGTGTGTTGTTCACCCTGCAATGGACTGGCACCTCATCCAGGGTTTGCTCCTGCCTTGTGCCTGATGCTAGCTGTGAAGGCTCTAGCTTTCCTGTGACAATAAGGTATTGTACTTTATAACGTCACCCCACCTTCCCTTCTACATCTATAAACTCGACAATTAGGTGTAGTAAAAGACAAGCAGGAGTTAAGTTACACTTTAAATCATGTATTATTGATAATATTCATGAAAAATAACAATATGCAAAGTACTGGCCACCATACAACCTGATCGATGGTGATGTATCGTTTCAGGCGGCACACAGATCTGTTAGTTACTCCAAATGTCTCCAGTTAAGTCCTCATTTGTGGTCAGCTTTCTTCAGAACAGGCCGCATGCCTGTCTCAATATGGCTGCCGAGCTGTGCTCTTCATTGTGTTGTCCTTTTCAGTTGATGGTGTGTGTGTGAGATGGTCTTTCATCAGTTTGGTAAGAAAGATAGATAGAGTGAGGTAAAACAAGAAAATTTATAGGTTTTCAGTCATAATAAGAATAATCATGTGTTAAATTCTAAGTATCGGCACAGTGGGGCAGGAAGGGTCGTATCCCGAGTCCTCCCTGTGTGGAGTGTGCATGTGCTCCCCGTATCTGCGTGGTGCTCCGGTTCCCACCCACAGTCCAAAGATATGCAGGTAGGGAGTGCTGGCAGTAGAGTGTGCTTGGGCTGTGTGTGTGTGTGTGTGTGTGTGTGTGTGTGTGTGTGTGTGTGTTGTTCACCCTGCAATGGACTGGCACCTCATCCAGGGTTTGCTCCTGCCTTGTGCCTGATGCTAGCTGTGAAGGCTCTAGCTTTCCTGTGACCCTGCTCAGGATAAATGGGTTTGGAAAATGAATGGATTGATGATGATGATAATGATGATGATTATTATTATTATTGTGTGAATTTTCCAGTGGCTGCAGAGGTGTCCATGTACCAGCAAGGGACCTAATGTTTAACACAGAACTCTGTGTGAGAATGTGAGCAGTTAATAAGAATAATAATAACAACAGCAATAATAATAATATTCTTATTCTTCTTATTAGCTTTATTATGGCAGCATAGTGTTGCAGTGGTGGCACTGCTGCCTCACAGTAAGGACAGCAGGGTTTGCATCCTGGGTTCTCCCAGTGTCTGCATGGGTTTCCACCCACAGTCCAGAGGTATGGAGTTCTAGTGAACTGGCACTGCTAAATTGGCCACAGAGTGTGTTTGGTGTGTGAGTGTGTGTGGCTGTTTGCCCTGCGATGGACTGGCAATCCATCCAAGCCTTTTTCTTGCCTTGTGCCCTACGCTAGCTGGGTTAGGCCCCAGCCCACCCCCTCTGACCCTGGTCTGGATTAAGCTGGTTGGACATCATATAATTATTATGTGAATTTTCCAGTGGCTGCTGAGGTGTCATTGTCCCAGCTGGAGACTTAATGATTAACACAGAACTTTGCAGAGAATGTGAGCAGTTAATAATAATAATTGTATATTATTACGGCAGCATGGTGGCACAATCTGGTGGCATTGCTGCCTCACAGTAAAGAGACCAGGGTTCGCATCCTGGGTTCACCCTGCACAGAGTTTCTATGTTCTCCAAGTGTCTGCTTCGATTTCCACCCACAGTCCAGAGATATGCAGGTCTAGTGAACTGGCAATGCCAAACTGGCCATAGAGTGTGTGTGTGGTTGTTTGCCCTGCGATAGACTGGCACTCCATCCAAGCCTTTTTCCTGCCTTGTGCCCTGAGCTAGCTGGGTTAGGCCCCAGCCCACCCCCTGTGACCCTGGTCTGGATTAAACTAGTTGGACATCATATTATTATTATTATTATTATTTCAGTTCTTTGGATAGTGCAGCCTTTCAGCTGGTATGAAAATCTATGCCCACTCAAGAGACCTCTTGAGAGTGGGTATGGTTGAAAGTCTTGGGTAACGGGAAGATGGCAAAATTGAGGTCTAGTAAGGGTTAGGGTCAACTTAAAGGAGATTATCTGGTATTAATTACTGCTTACTGTGCCAAGGACTCTGCCGACGATGGACGCCGTGGTGTTTTTGTACAGTAGAGATACTGATGTTGGGCGAGCTCTTTTCAGTATGTCACTTGATGGATTTAGCTATGATGACAGGGACTACTGCTGCGTCTGTTTTCCAAAGCCTTTTAATTTCATTTTGGAGCTGATGGTAGTGCTTTCATTTGCGCTCTTCTTTTGGACCGATGTTATAGTCCGACGACACCGAGATATTAAAAGAGTTTTATTGATTATTATCGTTATTCTGAAAGAAGATAACAATTGAATAACTGGATATTGTTTCAGCAATACCAGTTAAACAATCTCTTGTGTCACCATCAGGTTTCCAGTGTCCATTGCACAGGTGACATATTCGGCTGTAGCTGCTGCTTTATCAGCTTCTGATATTCTGGGTAAACATCGCTGAGGTTTAAACGCCTCGTCGTTCTACCAGTGGAGTAACCTGTGCCTGTCAGAGACCTCAGCTGTCCGCTATGGTTAATGCTGCTATATTTTTGGCCCCACAATATAAAGCTTAGAAGAACCTGCCAGACAGGATGGGCTTCTGGCTCCCAGTCCTGTGTCTCATTATCTGGTGAAGAGTGCCGACAAAACTCCCTGAGGAATCTAGGGGGCCCCTCGAGTGATTTGAAATTCTTTGTTGGGTACTCCCTTCCTCATTAACTTGCAAAAATATCCAAAGGGAATAAATCATTCATTTGTTCTGGTTCCATACCACCAGGACATTAAAAAAAGCCATATAAGCACAGCCCTCACCCCCAACATCAGCCCACTTCTTTCCCAGTCATAAAATTTTTTTTCAGCCAGAGGAGTGAGAGGCGGGGTGGGGTGGGGTGGGGGGGGTTAGAGTCTGTAACTTGTCCCAACCCCCATTTTTCCTTTTGTAGGTCACTATAAATGATTTTATTATTGCAAATTCCCACAGTAAGCTTTTTAAGTTCTATAAATGGAGGCTAATGGATTTTTGTCCCCAAGAAATGAAAATCCCAGCTTGTCTAGACCCTTGTTTCAAAGTATGACCCCTTTGGAGCCACAGTGGGACTGAAGTACTTCAGGAGTTGCGAATGATCATTTTAACTGCACCAGAGCAGGCGAACTAGTCATGCATTGTATATTGATCGAGTGAAAGAAACAGGACAGAGCAGAGAAATAAATAAATAAATACAACAAAGTAACACATTTCCCTTTTGTGTTTTTGGCCGAGATGCTCAGATGGCAAAGACGTTCACTTTCTTTTTCTGTTTAACCTGTCCAATTAATAAATTGCTCTAAAAACTTCGAGAGTAATTTTTGTGTAGAGAGAAAATAAACTCACTGAACTGATAAAATGGATCAACATTTGGCACATGTTTATTGTAGCTATAGTGAGCAGCCAGCAGAGGGCGAAAGAGAGGCAGCCCAATTCCACCTGCCTTTATTGAAATGGAATTCTTTTCTATTGTATTGTATTTATTGATTTGTTAATTGAAAGCCATAGCACCTGGCAAAGGCAGGTAATAGATACATTTTTAAATATTTGCTATCTCTTGCCCTACATGTACCTTCAGTGCCTTTACTCTGTTTTTGTGTGAGTCTCTCTCCCTGCCTGTACAGAATGGAAGATTGACAGCCATTCCACCGCTGACATCACTTCCACTGCCCGCCCTCCTAGACCCGCCCCTTCCTTCCTGGACCTCAAATGATCTGAAAGTGGGCCATGTTCGTTGTTTAAATATTTGTCTTATAAGGCAATTATCTCAGCATATGCCATCATTCTTCTCACACTCGCATTTCCTCCATCACATCACCAAAGCCAAACTGACTAATCACACTAGGGCTAAAATGGCCAATCAGATTGCTCAGAGGAACTGAACACACAGACTTTAGTGTTTTATTATAAAGTAGCCTTTGCTTTTATTGTCTAGTGGTTGTTCCTCAGAAAGCAGCAATATAATAAAATCAACAAAAATTCAAATATATATATATATATATATATATATATATATATATATATATATATA
>JANRMT010062824.1:9969-20983 GCA_026402145.1 Polypterus bichir lapradei | reverse complement strand
GTGTGTGTCTCTCTTGTGCACCTGTGTGTCTGTGTCTGTGTGTGTGTGTCTCTCTCGTGCGCCTGTGTGTGTGTGTCTCTCTCTTGTGCACCTGTGTGTCTGTGTCTGTGTGTGTGTGTGTGTCTCTCTCTCTCTCGCTGCACAGGGAGAGACTGAACACGTGCAGAAATCATCGGTGCGCACAAACCGAAAGGGAAACTGGCTTGTTCGTATACCGAGTGTGTGGACGTGAACAGATGCAAAAGTTTGGCGCACTTTTTGGTCGTAAACCGATTTGTACGTGTTCCGAGACATTCGTAAACCGAGGTTCCACTGTATATATAAATATGTATATCCCTCCACCAAAGCAGTAACATGAAAACACCATACAGTATATACAATAACAAACCCTCCCTTGCCCCTGTAACGTATAACAAACACAAATAACAATAATGAATGAATACTGAAATGACAATGATCGTGAACTTGAGTCCGGGTATATTACAGTCCTGAATACGGATGACTGATCAAAAAAGAATGGATGTGTTTGAATCTCCCGGAAAAATGGAATAATCTCACCGTGTTTCCTCGGCGTATGGTGGATAATGAAGTCCAACCCCAGGGTTTCTGGCGATGATTGAGCTGAATTGAATCCGGCGGAATGAAAAACAAACTGGATACAAAGCGCGATGTGAATAATAGCAGAAAATGGTGGTTTGTTGTTGTTAAATGAGATCTCCGTCTTTCTCCTTCCTCATCCCTTCCTCTTTCCCTCCTGATCGTTTAAATAGTAAAGAGCCGGATGTATCTGAATATGAACAGGTGCTTTCCATCCTGGGGCTGCGGTCTCTCTCCGCCATCCGTCCCCTCTGCACTTACGGGGACAACATTCACTGACGTACACATAACGAACAGTAAACGGGACGACGGAAACAACACGCACTCGGCACACACATTGAATACATTATTACTATGTTGCCCCGCTACAAACTCATACTCTCAAAGTTTCCAAAGCAGATATCAAATTAAAGGGATTACATATTAAAATAGCTTGCCGTACCCAGCAACCTTCACTGCATCCTCCCGACTCCAATCATTCCTGGGGAATGCAGAGCGGCTCCTTTTACATTGGAAGACCTGGGAGTTCTTCTGGTGTCCCAACATCACACCTGGGAAACAACTAAACAGGAAGTGAAAGGCAGTCCGGCCTAGTGGTGTCCAAGTACTCCAGCGGGGCAGCTCACAGGACTATAGCTACCCATGTGCACCAGTGGAAGCTGCCACCCTGTGTATCGGGGGTTTATCTACCCACGAGGACAGACCCATTTCTGCTGTTCCAACCCGGTCAGGTGGCCCATCCATCCCAGAACTTCTGCTATAATGGTGGCCCAGCCAGGTAAAGGGTCATCTGTATCGTGTAAAATTAAGAAATTAATAGTGAAATTAAGAGCAACAATATTGCACAATAAATAATGGAAAAAAAATGATAACCCAACCCAATAAGGAAATACTTCTTGTCTGTGATATTTCTGTTTAAGCCTTTATTTATTTTAGTTACATTTTCTCGAAGTTGCCATTATGTTATCACGTCTCTGTACCTTTCAATCTGATGTGTTTAACAGTTCGTGTGTCCATCTCCAATCTGAGGTCATTCTGTTGTCACATCAGAAATCCATCCATCCATCCATTATCCAACCCGCTGAATCCGAACACAGGGTCACGGGCGTCTGCTGGAGCCAATCCCAGCCAACACAGGGCACAAGGCAGGAACCAATCCCAGGCAGGGTGCCAACCCACCGCAGGACACACAAAAAAACACCCACACAACAAGCCCAATTTAGAATCGCCAATCCACCTAACCTGCATGTCTTTGGACTGTGGGAAGAAACCGGAGCGCCCGGAGAAAACCCACGCAGACACGGGGAGAACACGCAAACTCCACGCAGGGAGGACCCGGGAAGCGAACCCGGGTCCACATCAGAAATATAGCAGAGTATTAAGAACATTCCATTAAGTTCCACTAAGTTGGCTTAAAGGGGATAAACCAAAATCTTCCATTATCTATTGAACTGTGCTAAACCGACATTGCACTTAAATTAGGGAAACACTGACTGTGTCGGAATTTAACACTAATGTTAACTTTCTACGATTAGCTCTTACAGTTTAAATTTGAACAAACCCTTCACCTCGCTGTTTACTCTTTTGTCGTGCTGTGTATATTTGTTATCTGCTCCTTTCATTTTCCTCCTATTCTCACTGCTTCAGACGCGACACTTGAAAATTCCTAAACCAGGGTGAATTTTCAGGCCAGGTGCCATTGCCTCAAGCACAGCTTGGTGTTGTCTTTGCTTAAATCTGCAGTAGTGAGAAGTCCGGCAAAATGACACATTTTATTTCAGTTTCTCGGTTTCCCAGTTTCTTAGTTGATTCTCAGTTTCTTAGTTGTTTCTCAGTTTCTCAGTTTCTTAGTTGTTTCTCAGTTTCTCAGTTTTTTAGTTGTTTCTCAGTTTCTCAGTTTCTCAGTTTCTTAGTTGTTTGTTTCTCAGTTTCTCAGTTTCTTAGTTGTTTGTTTCTCAGTTTCTCAGTTTCTTAGTTGTTTCTCAGTTTCTCAGTTTCTTAGTTGTTTCTTGGTTTCTCAGTTTCTTAGTTGTTTCTCAGTTTCTTGGTTTCTCAGTTTCTTAGTTATTTCTCAGTTTCTCTGTTTCTCAGTTTCTTAGTTGTTTCTAAGTTTCTTGGTTTCTCAGTTTCTTAATTTTTCTCAGTTTCTCGGTTTCTTGGTTTCTCGGTTTCCCGGTTTCTGAGTGGTTTCTCAGTTGCTTCTTAGTTTTTCAGTTGTTTCTCAGATGTGGCCATGGTGTTTTTAGCAAAAGCATTTGTCGCACTGCTATGTGTGACATGAGCATAATATAACATGGTGACTCTCTAAACCAGGGGTGTCCAACTCCAGTTCTGGGGGGCCGCAGTGGCTGCAGGTTTTCATTCTAATTGACGTGACTCAGACCCCTTAGTTGTTTTTATTTTTTTGTTCTATATTTCACCTTATACAATTTCTCATATTAGGAATTTGTTAGTTTTCGCATACCCCTTGGGGTCAGAGTGCAGGGTCATCCATTGTACAGCACCCCTGGAGCAATTGAAGGTTAAGGGCCTTGCTCAAGAGCCCAGCAGAGTAGGATCTCTTTTGGCAGTGACAGGGATTCGAACCGGCAACTTTCAGAATACCAGCACAGATCTTTAACCTCGGAGCTACCACTCCGCCCTAAATGAGGCGCCAAACAATAAGGAGACACAAAACAAGCCGCCACATAACCAGCTAACCTGAAAATAAAGAAAGGTGAAGGTCTGAGTCATGTTGGTCTGCTCAGGTCACCAAAACATCTTGATGGTGGTCTTAGAAAAAAAAAACAGAAACTCCGCAGTCTGCTGTGGTGGAACGAGAGCAGCAACAAGTCCTGATAGTCAATAACAGCAAGAATTGGCTTCTCATTAAGGAACTGGTTGGAGTGAAATTGGCTGGAGTTTGACGTTACAATTTAGCTGGTCATCTGTTGCCTTGTCTCACATCTCATTTCTGTTTGGCTGCCATGTAATGAAGAAATGGATCAATTTAGAGGACTGAATCCTTAAAACTAGGGCTATTAAAATGAAGGGGAAAGGGAGTTAATTAGCAGTGAAAACTGGTCACTGATTAGGAAAAGGGTTGGAATGAAAACCTGCAGCCACTGCGGCCCACCAGGACCAGAGTTGGACACCCCTGCTCTAAAAGAACCACTGAGGCAGAGGAGGATCACCTCATGCTAGAAGAGCCAGCCAATCCATTAGGTCACCGGAGGGGCACCATTTTGTCAATTCTTGGGGTACATGCTCCAAACACCGAGGGGGGCATTGCCACCTAAGCCTCCATATGAACTTCGAGTGAACTTCGTATTCTGGTCTTGATCCACTGCTCGTATGAGTCAATGTAAAAGACCCAAAAGGTCCAGCCATGTTATTTCTTGGCTATTACAATCGCACTTACTGTTATTGTGAGGGATGTTAATAGTACATATTAAAACATTAATTATCTTCACATCTTCCAGAAGTATAATAAAACCGTGAGTAACTGAGTCTTTGAATTTCTCTTCCTAGCAAATGGACAATGGAATCCATGGGGACACTGGAGTGGATGTTCAAAATCTTGTGATGGCGGCTGGCAGAGAAGGACTAGGGTGTGTCAGGGAGCTGCACTTACCGGCCAGGCCTGTGATGGAACCAGCGAGGACGTCCGTAAGTGCAGCGAGCAGCGCTGTCCAGGTAGGACAAAGTCGGCACTTCAGTGACACATTAGTGTGTTTTGGCAACTCGGTGTCTTTTGCTTTGATTAATTTTGTGCTGGGAGACGAAAACAAAAACTCCAGTTAGCGGCGAAAAACAAACCTCTGTGGTGCTCCAAGGTCAATTATAACAGAGAACATCAAAGACAAAGACAGACACAGTCACAGTCCTGGAGACCTCAAATGGCCACCAACCCATTGCAGGTCCTTCTATAGTAGACTCTGTGCTGAGCTGTCCCATAGGATGACAGAATCGTTCCATCCATTGATTCCTATGCTCCAAGTATCTCCGATAATTGTTCCCTGGGCAAGAGGACATCTTGTCGGTAGAACGGTGGCACCAAGTGCTTCATTATAATACAGAGAAGAAAATCAGAACAGAGGAAAATTAGTGATGGTTTAAAATCTCATGATGGCAGAGAGGGACTTGGGTCAGTCAGGGAGCCGCTCTCACCTGCCAAACCTGTGATGGAACCAACAAAGATTTCCGCAAGTGCGGCAAGAAGCACCGTCCAGGTAGGACAAAGTCGGCACTTCAGTGACCGATTAGCTTGTTTTGCTTTAATTAGTTTTATAGTGAGAGAGGAAAACAAAAACTCCAGTCAGCAACATCTCTGGAGAAAAATAAAACCTTTGTGGTGGTCCAAGGTCCATTATAACAGAGAACGTCAAAGACACAGTCAGACACAGTCACAGTCCTGGAGACCTCAAATGGACACCAACCTCTTGCTGGTCCTTCTATAGTAGACTCTGTGCTGGGCCGTCCATTCTGGTGAAAGAATCGTTCCATCCATTGATTCCAATGCTCCAAGTATCTCCGATAATTGTTCCCTGGGCAAGAGGACATCTTGTCGATAGTGTCTTATTATAATACAGAGAAGAAAACCAGAACAGAGGAAGATTAGTGATGGTTTAAAATCTCATGATGGCAGAGAGGGACTTGGGTCAGTCAGGGAGCCGCTCTCACCTGCCAAACCTGTGATGGAACCAACAAAGATTTCCGCAAGTGCGGCAAGAAGCACCGTCCAGGTAGGACAAAGTCGGCACTTCAGTGACCGATTAGCTTGTTTTGCTTTAATTAGTTTTATAGTGAGAGAGGAAAACAAAAACTCCAGTCAGCAACATCTCTGGAGAAAAATAAAACCTTTGTGGTGGTCCAAGGTCCATTATAACAGAGAACGTCAAAGACACAGTCAGACACAGTCACAGTCCTGGAGACCTCAAATGGACACCAACCTCTTGCTGGTCCTTCTATAGTAGACTCTGTGCTGGGCCGTCCATTCTGGTGAAAGAATCGTTCCATCCATTGATTCCAATGCTCCAAGTATCTCCGATAATTGTTCCCTGGGCAAGAGGACATCTTGTCGATAGTGTCTTATTATAATACAGAGAAGAAAACCAGAACAGAGGAAGATTAGTGATGGTTTAAAATCTCATGATGGCAGAGAGGGACTTGGGTCAGTCAGGGAGCCGCTCTCACCTGCCAAACCTGTGATGGAACCAACAAAGATTTTCGCAAGTGCGGCGAGAAGCACCGTCCAGGTAGGACAAAGTCGGCACTTCAGTGACACATTGGTGTGTTTTGGCAACTCGGTGTCTTTTGCTTTGATTCGTTTTATGGCCACAAAGGAAAACAAAAACTCCAGTCAGCAGCATCTCTGGAGAAAATGAACCTCTGTGGTGGTCCAAGGTCCATTATAACAGAGAACATCAAAGGCAAAGTCAGACACAGTCACAGTCCTGGAGGCCTCAAATGGACACCAACCCCTTGCTGAGCCATCCAATCAGATGACAGAATCTTTCTATCTGTTGATTCCAGTGCTTTCAGTACATCTGATGATTGTTTCACGGGCAGGAGAACATCTTACCAGTAGAATGGTGGCACCAAGTGCCTGATTAGAGTACAGAGAAGAAAAACAGAACAGAGGAGGATTAGTAATGATTTGAAATCTCATGATGGTAGAGATGAACTTGGGTCATTCAGGGAGCCGCTCTCACCTGCCAAACCTGTGATGGAACCAACAAAGAGGTCTGCAAGTGTGGCGAGAAGCACCATCCAGGTAGGACAAAGTTGGCACTTCAGTGACACATTGGTGTGTTTTGGCAACTCGGTGTCTTTTGCTTTGATTTGTTTTATGACCACAAAGGAAAAGAAAGACTCCAGTCAGCAGCATCTCTGGAGAAAATGAACCTCTGTGGTGGTCCAAGGTCCATTATAACAGAGAACGTCAAAGACAAAGTCAGACACAGTCACAGTCCTGGAGACCTCAAATGGACACCAACCCCTTGCTGAGCCATCCAATCAGATGACAGAATCTTTCTATCTGTTGATTCCAGTGCTTTCAGTACATCAGATGATTGTTTTACGGGCAGGAGAACATCTTACCAGTAGAACGGTGGCACCAAGTGCCTGATTAGGATACAGAGAAGAAAAACAGAACAGAGGAGGATTAGTAACGATTTGAAATCTCATGATGGTAGAGATGAACTTGGGTCATTCAGAGAGCTGCTCTCACCTGCCAAACCAGTGATGGAACCAACAAAGCTGTCTATAGGGTGCAGTGAGAAGCACCATCCAGGTAAGACAAAGCTGGCACTTCAGTGACCGTTTAGTGTGTTTTGCTTTCATTAGTTTATTAGTGGGAGAGGAAAACATAAACTCCAGTCAGCAGCATCCCTGGAGAAAAATAAACCTCTGTGGTGGTCCAAGGTCCATTATAACAGAGAACATCAAAGACAAAGACAGACACAGTCACAGTCCTAGAGACCTCAAATGGCCACCAACCCATTGCAGGTCCTTCTATAGTAGACTTTGTACTGGGCCGTCCATTCTGGTGACAGAATCGTTCCATCCATTGATTCCAATGCTCCAAGTATCTCCGATAATTGTTCCCTGGGCAAGAGGACATCTCATTGTGCCTCATTATAATACAGAGAAGAAAATCAGAACAGAGAAAGATTAGTGATGGTTTAAAATCTTATGATGGCAGAGAGGGACTTGGGTCAGTCAGGGAGCCGCTCTCACCTGCCAAACCTGTGATGGAACCAACAAAGATGTCCACAAGTGCGGCGAGAAGCACCATCCAGGTAGGACAAAGCTGGCATTTCAGTGTCACATTAGCAGGCTTTGGCAACTTGGCGTCTTTTGCCTTGATTAGTTTTGTGGCCCGTCTCCCAACATCACACTGAAGAGATTTGATACTAGCTGTCCATTTCTGATATAAGAATCTTTTCATTTTCTGCCATGCTAGTAATTAACTTCAATCACATTTTGTAGTAATTATTTGAAATCACTTAGGCATTTTGAAAAGCAGTGGACTATTATTGATGCTAGGTGGTTACTGGAGCATCAACAATGGTGACATTGATTGCTCTCCTTAGTTTTTGTCGCCATGGAGATTCTTACTCTACACCAAGAATGTTCTTTTATTTTAGAGTTTTTTTTTTCCTCACTTGCTCACACACATATCATTTTTTAAACAAGCTTAGATATATTAGTGAGTGGGTAGAAAAAAAAAAAAAGAATAATCTGAATGGCCGTAAAAGAACGCCATTTCCCTGACGGCCTGCGATCAAAAAGCAAGGAGATAGTGGTGACGTTTAAATATGAAAGAACAGGAAAACGTATCTGACAGCCAGTTTTCTTTTCTTTCTGTATGGAAATTTCGTGTTATTTTTTTTTTTTTCAGAGCATTCCAGCAAAACAAAGAAAGGTGATTCTATTGAAAACACTGCCCTCTAGTGAGAACAGAAAAGCTTTCAGAATTTGTGACTTTAAAGTCGTTGGACTCCATGAGTTTTGCATTTCTATTTATGTATGCGTTACCGGCGATGTATGAAAAGCAGGCTAGAATGTATAGAATGCCTAGGCAATATATAGAATGCCGAAAACTGGACGTCAAAGTATGAAACGGTTCATATTTCACCCATTTCCTAGGCATTCTATGCAACGCCAAAAGACAACCCGGCAAAGTATAAAATACTCTCGCTAATGACGTTTCCAATGTCACGTGACTTTCGACGCTCGCCTCAGACGCAGAATTCCTCATTTGCATTTCAGTTTTTGTTCGGAACTGACGAAATACGCTACTTTGAAATTGTTCAGCAAAGCCTCTAGCTCAGGGGTGCCCACACTTTTTCGGCTTGCGAGCTACTTTTAAAATGACCAGGTCGAAATGATCTACCTACATTAAAAATTATATATATATATCTATATATATATATATATATATATATATATATATATATATATATATATATTTGTAATATACTGAGTATACTTTATACATAAAATATATGTTGTTGTACCTTGCATAACTGAATAACCTTTATGGCACAATAACAATTCAATACATTTATGGACACACTTTAATACTCTTCATGTGGGAAAAGGCTGACTCAAATAAATAAGTAGTAATGCAGTCAAGGAGCTTTTGAATTCAGCCGAGTGAAAAATGACGGCTGTCCGATTAACTGCGATTTTAATTCCCTCTCCTTTCTCTTTCTCAGATCGCTTTTCGGAAGGAAGTCAGTTTCTTAGTTTTTATGAATAGTTTGAAAATGCCTTTCCACATTTTCCTTCTTTGGAATAGCAATGATAGATTGACTGATCAGACAAACGCTTCGATTGTGACATTATGAGAGAAAAAATCCTCTTCCAATTCCACATCCAGCCCATTCCCTCCCCAAACATTTTTTTTTTAAATATAAATTGGAAGGCTAACTAGATCACAGCCGGAGTTTTGCAGTAGCTCGCGTGTTTGATCGTGCGTGCGGGATGACCAGTGTGTTAGAAGAAAAGAGATCTCAGACTGGCCGCCCTGTATGTCAATTAAGTGGCAAATGCCATAGGGGGGATATATGATAGACTAACGTTTTTTTTTTTTTGAATGTAACGCGATCTACCTTTGCGATCGACACATTGGGCACCCCAGCTCTAGCCCATACTGCGCTGTATGAAAATGGAAGACCAAGGTGTAGTGTCCGAGAAGGAACCGTGGCATGTTGGCATGCAACGACGATTCTACGATGAACTGTCTAAAGTGCGAGCCGATGCTGCAAAAAACAGTGTTTTCCTAACCGAAACTACTTACCAGAAGTTAGTGTGCGATGTGAAAAAGGCCAAGATGACGATTAAGAAGGAACCACGGGACTATTGGCTGCTGAATCGCTATGATGTGATGTTAGTGGAAAACAAAAGTAAACTGATTTATCCTGTTAAAGAAAGCATTCGTGCTATCCAGTTCTACATTACTGATTCTGAGTTATTTAACGTACTTCATGACGCTCATTTGGCCATTGGCCACGGAGGACGTGACAGAATGTTGAAAGAACTTTCACCCAAATACAAGAACATTACTCGTCATGATAATTAAGTGCAATTTAAAATACATTTTTTCCTTCCTTGTTGCAACAAGTAGGTTCATATTTTATTTTATTTTCCTCAATAAGAAAGTCAGTCAGTCATTCTGCAACCCGCTTTATCCTAACACAGGGTCACGGAGATTTGCTGGAGCCAATCCCAGGGAGCAAGGAAGGAACAAACCCCGGGCAGGGTGCCAGCCCACCGCAGGGCACACACACACACCAAGCACACACTAGGGACAATTAACCCTAACCTGCATGTCTTTGGACTATGGGAGGAAACCCACGCAGACATGGGGAGAACATGCAAATTCCACGCAGGAAGGACCCGGGAAGCGAACCCTTGACTCCTTACAGGGCTACCACTGTGCCACCGTGCCGCCCTCATTAAGAAAGTCCTATACTTTATTTTGTATTTCTTTCTTTTTCATATATGTCTTTTCAATGAAAGCCTTTTCATGACTTATTTGTCATTCTATATAATGCCTGGGGTGGCACAGTGGTGCAGTGGGTAGTGCTGCTTCCTCGCAGTAAGGAGACCCGGGTTCGCTTCCCGGGTCCTCCCTGCGTGGAGTTTGCATGTTCTCCCTGTGTCTGTGTGGGTTTCCTCCCACAGTCCAAAGACATGCAGGTTAGGTGGTTTGGCAATTCTAAATTGTCCCTGGTGTGTGTGTGCCCTGTGGTGGGCTGGCACCATGCCTGGGGTTTGTTTCCTGCCTTGCGCCCTGTGTTGGCTGGGATTGGCTCCAGCAGACCCCCGTGACCCTGTAGTTAGGATATAGTGGGTTGGATAATGGTTGGTTGGTTGGATGGATAATGCCCAGGTATTACATTCAATACCTAGGGAAAGTATATATAATATTAAAATAATTCGGATATTTCATACTTTGCCCCAAAACGCCAGGAATTCCATATATTTCCTCGGCTATTCTATACAGTGCCTGGCTTTAACTCAGAGGTTAAGATCTGTCCAGGCCACATCGGGTCCAAGACAGGGAGAGACAGCCCTGGAGAGCTTGACTGGCCGTTACATGACACACACACAGAGACACTCATACGGGGCCGTGTCCTCACAGGAAAAAGAAATAACCCCGGCTGAGATTTCACAAAGCTGTTCAGAGAGGTCATGTGAAGGTTCTGGGAGGAAAGCAACCTGAAGAAATGTGTTCTAATGGACCATCTGTCAGGCAGACCCCCATTTGTGAGGCTCAAGGACTGTGTGAGCAACCCTGGAGTACCACGATGAACAGGCCTGTCTGCTCTTCTCTTCACTCTGTGCACCTCCGACTATAAATATAACAGCAGGTCACGTCACTTGAAGAAATTCTCAGATGATTCTACACTTAGGGGGGTATTGA
>JANRMT010062823.1:26603136-26613958 GCA_026402145.1 Polypterus bichir lapradei | reverse complement strand
GGTTAATCTGGAGCGGAAAATTAGGGTGAACGAGAAGGGTTAATCTGGTTTGGAAAATTAGGCTGAACGAGAAGGGTTAATCTGGAGCGGAAAATTAGGGTGAACGAGAAAGGTTAATCTGGTTTGGAAAATTAGGGTGAACGAGAAATGTTAATCTGTTTTGGAAAATTAGGGTGAACGAAAAGGGTTAATCTGGAGGGGAAAATTAGGGTGAACGAGAAATGTTAATCTGGAGGGGAAAATTAGGGTGAACGAGAATGGTTTTGGCCAACTGGAGATACATAGGACTGTAGTGAGTGTCTGAGATATCTGTATCTGGTATGTTTGGAACCTGCTTTGAATCAGTAGCTGCAGCAGGAGGTATTTTTATATCTCTTTTGCATTTTTCTGGATGCTATTATCTTTGCCCAATTAGAAAATTCTCTAGAAGGCAAAGGAAATGTAAAGGTTTCTGGAAATCTCTTCTGGTAACATTTCAACGATCTAGAAGATCTTCCTGACAGCAGTTATCACACTTTTATTACATGAAAAGAATTCACAAGGGAAAAGTGAAAGAGGGTGACAAATTCAATACCCAGAATACAAAGGAAGCTGCCAAGAAATTAAAAAAGAAAAGAGCCACAGTGGCAAAATATACTCATACAAATCATGAGGTAAATGAATTATTAGTTAACAATTCTACAAAAAAATGATAGAATCCAAAGGAAATAGCAAAATCTCTTTTTTTTAATTACATTCCCGGTGTTCAGGATGTTGTAGATACAGCTGTGGATAAAAGGACACTAACATTTGCATGTGGTGTGAGGCTAAGAAATGGGAAGAGGAAAGCTTAGGAATGAGTTACAATAATGGTAAAGTAGAGCAGCTATCCTGCCTTCAGCAACTCCCTGAGCATCTAAACAGTCTTATCACTGGTCAACATTCTGAGTCTGATCATCTTAATGAAATTAGAAGATATACAGTAATCGTTTCCTTCAGATGCCATTCTGGGGAAAGGAAGTGAAAGAAGACAATTTTATTTCTACATTTAAAGTTCATGGTCAACTTTGCCGCCGTATTGGAAGCTTTCTATCCACGTCAGAGCAGCAGCCTTTGTTCCTACAGATTTACTTGGTTGGAGATTCAGATTGAGAAAGAGACATTAGATGTGGAGACTCTTTTCCAACATGAATCCTAATATCTTAGAGTTACCTAAAATGTTACCTAATGTGAATTTTTAAGTAAAAGATTTCAAAGCAGCGATAGACAATGCTCTGAAAGACAAATTGTTTTAGGCGGTGATTCATGTTGACAAAAAGCCAGTTAATGAACACTTGAGTAGGTTTAATTCAGCTAAAGTATGCAAAGTGGCCATTGTCATCATAGGTCAACTTTTTGAGAATAGGGATATAATTCTTTGAAACAGAGACAAGAAGCTGAAAAGAATTTCTTAAACTCATCATGTGTGTGATGCTCTACACCACCCATTAATGTTGCAGCATGGTGAAGACGGCTACAGCCGTAATCTACCACCGTGTGATCCCAATAACAAATTACCACTCATCAAAAACAGTGTATGCAGCAGCTCTCTATTCCTACCTTATCATGGATCGAGATGGACAACTTAATCATCTGCTGTATTACTGCGATCTTTTAAAGCAGTTTTTAATCAACATGTATGCCATGACAGAGACAGAGAGACTCAATTTTATTGGAAACAATCAGACAAAATTAAGAGTGGACAGCTACATACACCTACATAAATAATGGTGATGCTCAAGTGACAGATTTGTGTTGTCTTACCTTCATGTTTTACCAGGAGTCCTCACTCTATGCATAAAGAAACTCAGGATGCCATGATGTATGTGTGTCATTATGGAAAACCTGATCTTTTTTTAACCTTTTTGCACAACCCTAAATGGTCTGAAATAAAGGATTATCTTTAACAGAAGGAAACAGCCAGTTGATAGGCCATATTTTTCATTTAACAGTTAAGAAAATCTTGCTGTTGTTCACAAAGCAGTGAGCAGTGGAGCAGTGAGATGCCATATGTTTTTTATAAAATGTCAAAAGTGAGGTCTACCACATGTTCATATTTTACTGTGACTAGAAGATTTTGTGTCACTCCTAATCAAACTCATGATGTTATAAGAGCAGAAACACCAAATCCAGAAGAAGATTCTGAACTCTATGAAATAATAAAGAGCAATATGATACGTGTCCCTTGTGGTGTCATTAACAAAAACTCTCCATGCATGGTGAATGGACCATGCACCAAAAGATACCCTTGTCAAACTGAAGATGCTGAAGATCTCTGTTAATATTATTGGCATAGAGCATGATAATCACGCCGGCATAGCTTACAATGCTGTGCCGTTCAGGCTCTTATTAACATGGAGTCTTCCACTTCTATTAAGTCTATTAAATACACATACACAGTTTGGCGCATTCTCTGTCTACCTATTCATGGAAGGTTTCGACCAGTCAAGCATCTTGGTGTACATTTAGGAAATGGCCAGAGGGTCTATTTTTCACCAGAAAACTACATTCACAAATTAACAAATCCTCTTAAAACTGCCCTGATAGCATTTTGTGATCTTTGCAAAGTATGTAATTTCACTAAAAGTCTTCCTTATTGTAAAGTTCCATTATAGTACGTCTGGAGAAAAAAATGTCTCGACAAAAGCAGGGTGAGGACGTACCGGGTCACACTGGAGTCAAGAAGGACCGTGTACTTTGCAGGGTTTATTCACCCTAACAATTCAGAACGCTACTCTCTGTGTCTTGTATTGCATGATGTTTATGGGCCAACATCTTTCATAGATCTCAAAACGGTAGCTGATAAAGGTTATCCTACCTTTCAGTCTTGCTATTATGTTGGTTTTCTGTCAGCTGTCTGAGCCAATGTTACCTTTTGAAAAATACAGAAATGATTTTACTGAAGATACCAAAAGAAAAATGGAGAAAGAATATCAGGGTTTAGATATGCAGCAAAGAATGGATGAATTCTATAATGAAGGTCTCATATTGCTGGAAAACATAGTAGTCAGATTGGCAGATCAAACCACTCATGAACTGTAACTATTTGGAGGAAATATCTTATGATCCAGCAGAGCGGTCTATATTATTTCAAATAATAAACTGCTTCTTAATTGTGACCAAAAAAAATCACAAGTCTATAATTGATAGCACTGATATGCAACAGAACAGTTTAGTTTTACTAGATGCTCCAGGACGGACTGGAATAACATTTCTAAAAAATGTATTGTTTACAAAAGTAAGAGAAAGTCAAAGTATTGAACTTGAACTGACTTCCTCTGGCATAGCAGTGACACTCTTGCACAGTGGTAATAAAGCACATTATGCTTTTAAATTGCCACTCAGTCAAAGTTTTATGGATATTCCTCTATGCAATATCACCAAGAAGAGTGACATGGCTAAGGTTTTCAGAGACTGATTGTACAATGTCCAACAAAGCAGGTATCGAGTCACTTGATAGAACCCTCCAAGATATTCGAAATAACAATAGGTAAATGGGTGGAGTTACTGCACTGCACGCTGGAGGTTTCAGGCAAACCGTACCAGTCGTACAAAGGGGTACACATGCTAATCAGGTCAAGGCCTGTCTCATGTCATCCTATATGGTATGTGGCTGAAAATAAAAATACTGAGACTTGACAACAGTATTTAGATATATTGAAATGATCATTAACCAGTAACGCCGTACTGCACGATAACGTGCAGTGAATACACTTGAGTTTTCATCCTCTTTCTCTGTCTCTGTTTAGCATTCGTTTGCTCAGAGGCTGATACGCTTAATGCTTCCTGAGTAGCTCTGCTTTTCTCCACCCTAGCGGCCCGCTACTTCTCTTCTTTCGTCGGCATCTTTTCGAGGTTAAACTGATTAAGTTAGTTTTTGTGTTGCAATTACTTAGTATGTTTTCTTTAATTTTTCACTTAAGCTGGCACTTAAGTCTTCAATCTGCCTCAAGAATGATTAGCGAAGGTGGTAGGGAATGAGAACGGTGCCCATACGCATGCGCCACACGGCCGCCTTGCTGCGTGCTGCCGAGGGTTGACTCTACAATAAAATAAAATGAAAAGAGTAATAAAAAGCATCACCCCAAAAGCAGATAGTAGATGTCACGTAGTATATGTGTGCCAAATTTCAAGTCAATAGGTGAAACGGTTTGCGAGCTACAGGTGATTTAAAATCCTGGACAGACAAACTAACGGGCATGATAGCGTATTATATAAGAAGATTATTGATCTATTGAAATTAGGAGACGGTAGAACAGAGGAGAAAGAATGAAAAATTAAGATCACAGACAATTTATGTACTTTAATAGACAACATAGTGATATTAATGGAGAAGATATTTCCTGGCATACAATACAATACAATACAGTTTATTTTTGTGTAGCCCCAAATCACACAGGAAGTTCCGCAATGGGCTTTAACAGGCCCTGCCTCTTGACAGCCCCCCAGCCTTGACTCTCTGAGAAGACAAGGAAAAACTCCCAAAAAAACCTTGTACGGAAAAATGGAAGAAACCTTGGGAAAGGCAGTTCAAAGAGAGACCCCTTTCCAGGTAGGTTGGGCGTGCAGTGGGTTTCAAAAGAAGGGGGTCAATACAATACAATACACAGAACAGAACAAATCCTTAATACAGCATAAAAATAAAAAATTTAGAAGTACGGAGCAGAATTTAACAGTAGATGATATCTCATAATAAGATTTGGATATTTTAGAGTCCTGGAGACCTCATCCATCAAGCTGCCTCCCCCATTTGGCCATTCCACAGCTGAAACAGTGCTGGGCCAGCCAATCCGATGAAAGGATCCCTCTTTCCCATGATTCCTGCGATCCTCCATCAGGGATGACTTTACCATAGGCAGGCAACAATTTGGCAAGTGGGCCGTGGCACCAAGAGGCACATTTGAGTACCGAAAAGAAAAACAGAATAGGTGAGGGTGAGTAACAAATTCTAACTATCATGTTACTTCTGTTTTAGTGTTAATGACTAACACCAGAGATGCAGTCTGTACAGTTAATCAGCAGCTCTAGACAGGATGTGCTAAACTGAAGTAGTGAGTCTTCAGCCGGGATTTAAAGGCTGGGACCAAAGGGGCATCTCTTATAGTAGCAGGCAGACCATTCCACAGTTTAGGGGCCCTGTAACTAAAAGCTCGACCTCCCACTGTTATTTTATTAATCCTTGGAATCATAAGCAGACCGGCATCTTGAGATCTTAATGTGCGCTCAGGTTTGTAAGTCATGATAAGTTCAGACAATGGCCTTGGCTATTTAATGCTTTATATGTTAAAAGGAGGATTTTGAAATCTGCCCTGAACTTAACCGGGAGCCAGTGTAAGGATTTAAGAACTGGAGTTATGTGTTCATATTTTCTTGTTCTTGTAATAATTCTTGCAGCCGCATTTTGGATTAACTGGAGGCTGTATAGAGAACAGTTTGAACAGCCAGTGAACACCGCATTGCAGTAGTCAATCCTACTAGAGATAAATGCATGCATTAATTTCTCAGAATCCTGTTTATTTAGAAAGCGCCTTAATTTCCTAACATTTTTAAGATGGAAGAAACATGTTTTGGCCAACTTTGTAATATGTGCTTTAAATGACATGCTAGAGTCAAAGATAACTCCAAGATTGCGGGCTGATTCAGTAAAATTAATTGGGATTCCAACTGAGTTAAATAATGACAAAATATTGTTGTGATCAGCGTCATTCCCTCCAACAATTAACATCTCCGTTTTATCTGTATTTAAAGACAAGTAGTTATCATTCATCCACTCCTTTAATTCACTAACACAACTAATTAAAGACAACATCGGAGAAACTTCATTTGATTTAAATGAAAGGTATAACTGGGTGTCATCTGCATACGAGTGAAAATTAACATTATGTTTCCTAATGAGAGATCCCAGTGGAAGCATGTAAAGTGAAAACAGTGAAGATCCCAGTACTGAGCCCTGCGGGACACCATATTAAACTTATGTGTATAATGATGGAGTCCTGTCAGCACATTTCTGTACGTATTGGAATCGATTTGATAAATAAGAACTAAACCAAGCGAGCACGGGGCCTGTAAGCCCAACATCGTTTTCTAGCCTGTGCAGTAAAATCGAATGGTCAATGGTGTCAAATGCTGCACTTAAGTCTAACAACATAATTACAGTGGAGTTTCCTTCATCAGAGGATATCAGAATGTCATTTACAACCCGTGTTAGTGCCGTTTCTGTACTATGACTAGTGCGAAAACCAGACTGGAATTTCTCAAATAAACTGTAATGCATAAGGTGTGACTGAAGCTGACGGGCGACTACTTTTTCTAGTATTTTAGAGAGAAACGGTAAGTTTGAAATAGGCCTATAATTATTTAGTATGTGTGGGTCTAGGTCTGACTTTTTAAGTAAAAGTTTAATGACTGACACTTTTAGTGCATCAGGTACGGTGCCATGCAATAATGAACTATTGATAATGTTTAGAATAGGCGCTGTAAGAACATCCATTGCACTTTTTACTAGTTTTGTTGGCACTGGATCAGGGAACAAGTAGTGGGCTTCATTTTAGTAATTAAAGTTAAGACTTCCTGCTCAGTTACAGGATTAAAATTATTAAAGTGCTGAATGCAATGTGAGACAGGGTCTGCTAAGCTAGTATTTGGTTTGTACTGTGATGCTGAGATCTGATCTTATATTTTTAATTTTCTCTTTGAAGAAGTTCATAAAGTCTGTACTGCTAATATCTGTTGGTATTTTGCACTGTTGATCTGAATTCCCATTTGTTAATTTAGCCACTGTAATAAACAGTACCCGAGGATTTTTATTATTGGCATAGAAAACTTACCTTCTAAACCTCTATCTTGGCTAAGGAAACAAGCTGTATTAATGTCTAAAAATGACAAAGCTACAGCTATCAATGACTGTCTTTTAGCAGAGCTAAATACATACATGATGACATTTGATGCAATTGACTCAGTAGAGGAGGCTGCAGCAGCTTCACAATAATTTCATGTTTTCTTGTGTAAACATGACTAAATAAAGAAAGAAAAGCTAAAGAAAGTTCTTCCATATGCTCAATTCTCCAGGCATTCCTCTGCACAAACTATTTTGAAGATAGGAGGACCAGTAATGCCTTTGAGAAACTTAAATTCTCCTTAACTGTGCAATGACACAAGACTGCAAATAAAATGTTTACACAAAAATGTAATTGAAGCATGTACCGTTACAGGCTCTGGTCAAGAAGAAACTGTCTTTATACCACGTATTCCTCTTACACCATCTGACTTTCCTTTTCAATTCAAATGCCTGCAACTTCCATTTACATTGTATTTTGCAATGACTTACATAAAGCACAAAGTCAGTTTCTAAAAGAGGCAGGAGTGAATTTGAGGGATGAGTGTTTTTCTCATGGCCAGCCTTAAGTGGCGTGCTTTACAGTGAATTCACCTCATTCCCTATTCATTATGAAACCTGGGGGTGCTACACCCAAAATTGTATACAGAGACGTATTGTAGTTCCTAGCTCAACATATTCAATCCTCTTGTGTGATTTTCAAATAGAGCGCAGACTTGGCACATAATCAAAAAATGAAATAAAATTGTGTCCATATTATTATATTAGACAGTTTATTAAAAGAGATCTTCATGAAAGAAGCTGCAGGTATTAGCTAGTATTTATATATATATATATATATATATATATATATATAGTGGGATATGGCCGGCCTTTCATCCCGGGCCAATACTCTCAGGCCGCCAGGTGGAGCCCAGCATGCAACATAGAGGTGCCCCGAGTTCCAGCAGGGCATTATGGGCAGTGGAGTTTTTCATCACAGCCCTGCTGGATACCATGGGGACCTCCAGGGGACGCTGCAGGAAGACACAGAGACTGGGGATTCACCTATAACCCGGAAGTACGTCTTAGTCAAGGCGACAGAGGGAATGACGCACTTCCGGGATGAAGAAGAGGACTTTTTATCTGACCCAGAAGTGATGGGAAGTCACATGGACTGAAGGATGGGAAACACTTCTGGGTCAGGGAATATAAAGGATTGTGGGAAATCCCCAGACTGCGAGCTGAGCTGGGTGGAAGGGTGGCAACGCGTCTGGGAGTGAAGAATTGTATTATTGATTGTGTATTGTGGAGAATTTAATGAGTATTGTGGAGAGGACGGTGCTTGTGCACTGCATTATAGTTCAAATAAATAATTATTGGACTTTTACCTGGTGTCTGACGTATAGTCCGAGGGTTCAAGAGGACGATCTGTCACTAGGGATGCACCGAAATTTCGGCCGCCGAAAATTTTCGGCCGAAATAGCATTATCGGTTTCGGCCGAAACGTAAGAAAGCGCCGAAAATAAAAGCCGAAATTGTCGCCACGCCTCTCCCATCCTCCCGTCTCGTTCACGCTGTCATTACGCATCAAACACGGAGTATGTCGGCGGTTTGGAAGCACTTCAAAGTTTCAGATGAGGACAGCAAAGTTGCAATATGCAACATTTGCTCTGCAAAAGTTTCAAGAGGGGGTTCAACAGCAAAGACATTTTCGAATACACCACCTTAAGTCAAGACACGCAATTGAATTTGAGGAATACCGTCAAACAACGTTGGTTAAAACTAAGCCAACTAGCACATCAACACCCTCGGTTGCCACATTTTTCGAAAAAATTAAGAAATTTGCAAATGACAGTGCTAAAGCACGTGACATAACAGAGAAAGTAATGGAATTCATTGCTTTAGATGACGAGCCGTTTTCAGTCGTGGAGGACATCGGATTTCGTAGGCTAATACACCACATTGAGCCGCGTTACACACTGCCAAGCAGACGGTATTTTGCAGAGACCTCTCTACCTGAAATGTATGAACGTGTTGCAAAACATGTTCATGAGCTCATGACCACAGATATCTCTGCTCTAAGTTTTACCACAGACATATGGAGCTCTGACGTTAGTCCAACTAGCATGCTCAGTTTGACAGCGCAGTGGATAAACGCGGAGTTTAAATTGCAAAACATTCTGCTTCATGCACAGGAGTTTGTCGGCTCACACACTGCAGCAGCAATATCCGATGCTTTGGCTAACATGTTTGAAACTTGGAACATAGACAAGTCTAAAGTGCATGTGATTGTGAGAGATAATGCACGGAACATGATAAAGGCTATGGATGACAGTGGATTAAAGAGCATACCTTGCATGGCACACACGCTGCAGTTGGCTGTGAATGAGGGAGTGCTTAGTCAGCGGAGCATATCAGAAATCACAGCAACTGGGAGAAAAATTGTGGGACATTTTAAGCATTCTCCGCTTGCTTATTCCAGACTACAAGATTTGCAAAAACAGTTTGGGATGCCGATGCCAACAAAACGACTACAGCAAGATGTGGCCACTCGCTGGAACAGTACATACTATATGTTGCAAGGATTACTTGAACAGAAGCGGGTTTTAGCTGCATACATGACAGATCACGACCTGCCAGCAACTTTGAGTGCACATCAGTGGATGTTGGTGGAAAACATTGTCTCTCTTCTCGCCCCGTTCGAACAGTTAACCAAGGAAATAAGCTCAGCTCAAGCGTCTGTTGCTGAAGTTATTCCACTGATCGCAGCACTAAAGCGCCTGCTTGGAAAAGAGGCGGAAACAGATCATGGCGTAAAAACAGCTAAAAAAACTCTACTGGAGGCTGTTAACAAACGCTTCCAAGACATTGAGTCCAACCCTCTTTACGGCATTGCAACAATATTAGATCCACGCTTTAAAGACCATTACTTTGACGATGAGAAAAGGCAGGATGTACGCGAAATGGTGCAAACAGAGCTTACGGCTCTTGAAACCTCTGGTGAAGCACAAGCCGCGACGGGGAGAACAGAGCAAACTGTGCCTGAGAAACGGTCACGTACAAGTGATGAGGCGCACATTCCTTCGCTTTCTGATATGTTTGACGAAATTTTACAGGAAAGCGTCCCAACCCACAGCGGTGTAAGAGCAAGCGCAGCCTCACAAGAAGTAGCAACCTATCTAGCTGAACTACCCATTGGCAGAAGTGACAATCCACTTGACTACTGGCGCGCGAACAAAGATCGCTTTCCTTTGCTTGCTGGACTGCGCGCAAGTACTTATCTGCTCCAAGCACCAGCACAGACAGTGAGAGATTATTCAGTGCAGCATCTCATGTTCTTGATGAGAACAGAAATCGTCTCTCCAGCCAGAAAGCTGAACAACTTTTGTTCATAAAGAGAAATCTGCCACTTTTGCTAAAATAAAAGCAGCCTAATTTGATGTTGTTTACAGTTAAAGGTTTGATTTATTTATTCTGTTATTGCAATGTTGTTTTGCACAGTAATTTAAAATTGAAGTAAAACGTTTAATGCAGGTAATATTTTGCACAATTCGTAAAGGCACTAAAAGCTAGCACAGACTGAGTGATTTTATTCAGTGCAGTATGTTCTTCATGAGAAGAGGAACTGTGTCTTCAGCCAGAAAACTGAAAAACTTTTGTTCATAAAGATAAACCTGCTTCTTTTGCTTAAATTAAAAGCAGACCAATTTAGTGTGTATAGTTATGTTGTTTACAGTAAGAGGTTGGATTTATTTATTTTTCTTCTGTTTGTGCACTGTTGTTTGGTACAGTAATTTAAAATTGAAGTAAAAAAGCAGCTAGCATTTTTTTTGCACAATTTTGTTACAGAAAGAAATTTTATTTAGTTTTGTTATTGTTAAACAGCCTTATTACTGTTATTTATTATCAATAAAAGTTTGATTGCTTAATTAATTTGTAGGTTTTTTAATACAAACAAAAAGAAAATATTTTAAACATGTTTTTTAA